>WNYC01000069.1:0-188050 GCA_021396375.1 Sporothrix mexicana | reverse complement strand
AAAAAAAAAAAAAAAAAAAAAAAAAAAAAAAAAAAAAAAAAAAAAAAAAAAAAAAAAAAAAAAAAAAAAAAAAACACAAAAAAACACAATCAACAGTCAGACTCAGATTTGGAGGCTTCATTAGCCGTAGAGCCAGACCCTGAATCGGAACGGTTGCCGTCATCCTCGGCGTTACTGTCCCGGGACGTTTGTTGAGTCTCCGGCTCTTCTGTTTCGTTTTCTCTCTCTCTTTGCTTTCGCCGTTCTTCTCGCAGTCGCCTCCGTTGCCTTTTTGCGTACCTTTTTGCGCGCCTTGCGTGCACACTATGCAAGAAAAGTGAACGCTCGCCCCGCGACATTTCCTGGAACTGCTGGTTTGTTGGGCGCTTGGGCGGCGTTGGCAGCTCGTTGATGAGGACGAGGTCGCCGACGGGCAGCCGTTTGCCCTTGTACCGGAGGTTGTTGACGCTCCACATCGGGTCGTAGAGCGTCGGCATGTCCGACTGGTCGAGCAGCACGTTGCTGGTCCAGTTGCGCCGCGGGCCCAGCTGGTGGAGGCCGATGCCGAGCTCGGCCAAGACGTTGGCGACGGCGTCGACGCCCGCCATGTCGCAGGGGCCGGGCTCAATGTACTCGTACAGGATGCAGTAGTAAAAATTGGGATTCTGGTCGTCGCCATTGCCGTCGTCGCCCACGGCGTCGGGGGGCATCGCGAGATACTTGGCCCGTTTCATGTCTGGTGTCCACGCCGTCTTGAGATAGCAGTCGTCGTGGAAGTCGTGGTCGGCGTTCTTGTCAATGTAGACGTGCTGCACCATCGCCTTGTACCGAATGTGCCGGAGCTTGGTGTGCGTCACCGTACTCCATCCGTACGTCTGCCGAAGCCGCGGCATGTCGGCTTGTTTTATGTCCAGAGGCTTGATGGCCTTGCCGGTTCGTATGGCATAGGCAGTGAATGACTCTGTCGGTGACCGGCCTACCATTGTGCGTTTTTCTTTGTGCCTTTCTTTCGTCCGCCGAACCTCGCGGAGGACGGCCATTGTAAGCTCTCCGTCGTTGACTTCCCGCATCTCATCGGTAAACTGATATAGATTGTTGCGGTGATCGTGCCAGTCGACGGGGTCGGCGAGTTGTAGTATGGGCTTGCCTGTGGCCTCGGCATCGGCCATAGCTGATCGCACAATGTGCAGGATGGCGGCCGTCCGGCACTCCTGTTGAAAGGAAAACACGCCATCGTGATTGGGGCCATGGTCCCAGGACTGGGTGGTCAGAGTGTAGACAAAAACAAGGGGTGTGGATGACTTGACGATAAAGGAAACCCACCAATTTCAGCACATATGGCTTCTCATCGCCTTTGAACTTGACCTTCCAGCAGTTGCCGTCGTAGCCGCCGCCCAGGTTCTCCACAAACACCGCCTCGTCCGTGTTGATCTGGAACGGGCACTTGCGCAGCTTTGGTTTTTTGACGTCGTCCAGCGTGCGCGACGGTGCACTCACGCTTCCATCCTCGTACACGTCCAGGGCCGTCTCGTCACGGCACGGCCACTTGAGCGCGAGCTTCTTTTCCGCCACCTCGATCGGCAGCGGTCTTGCAAACGGATCTTGTCGCTGTGGAAACGTGTAGACAATCTCGTCGTCCGGGTCTGTGTCTGACGAGCATGGCGATGAGGTCGACGATGAGGATGACGAGTAGCCGGCCTGCGTTCTTCTCCATTTGGGGTCGAGCGCCACACCGCCCGGCCCTCTCACATGAGGTGGATGGCGCCGCCTCCAGCGGGGGTCGTTGGCTTTGGAGTGGCCTGATGACGCGTGATTGTCGGTCATTGTCGGTCATTGTCGCGCGTAGTTGACTTGTGTGTCAGGAACAGAACATCTGGTCAACAAGTATGGCGGTGAGAAAAGGGGTTGGCGTATTTAGGGGACGTGAGGTATGTCGTACAGCATAACACAAACAACGGTAACCAATGATGTAACGTGAAACAGTCCAGCCACAGATACAGGGTACGACAGCCACATCGTGGGGGCCAAACGCTAGATGATAGATTTCGGGATCGTATACGACATACGTCAATAATAAATGCTCCCTGGCGGCTTTTTCAAGTGAGAAGGCTTTCTTTTGCACTCGCAGTTTCGTTCAAAGACAGGATTAATCATATAGGGCATCTCTTTGGGTTGGTTTTTTTTCTTTCTTGTCGATTTCTCTCTCTTAAGGCCGCGGCCAGTTTTAGCTCGCGGCTTGGCCCGTGCCGTCTTCCTCTCCAAGTATTGTGTTTTGTGACTCGAATGCATCTTTTTAACGTATTAGCTGTTTGTTGTGCTGATATTACTAAATCAGTTTTTACATCCAACAACCCCGATGACTCCACGTTGTAATTCTCGCTAGTACATAAGTACATAGGACACAACTGTTCAATTCTGTAAATCATTGATGGCCAAGAGGGTCGTTTGTTTGCGAGTGATTCTAGGGAGAAACTAAAAATCTCTGTGTCTACCTCACACAATTGCGTCAGACTTTTACTCGCCGCTCTTTTTTCGAGCCATTCTTTTTTATCGACTTATTATGCGAATAGTACTACGAAACCACAATAACATATGGATTACCATAGATACTGAATTGGCCCGGGACACCAGGAAAAATAGCAGTTCAGAGGCAGATGGGAAGGGAATTATTCATGTACAGAACAAGATACCACATGGCTGACCCGCTGTCTCCATCTATGAAAATGCAGCACTGGGGATATTGTCCAAGTAAAATATCGCATTACTCGGTTCTGAACTTCATCGTGGACCACATGTCAAAATGAGTGGTTAGAGTTATATTACCCGGTCCTTTGAGCAATGGCTAATGATTCCGGCCTACCACGGCGATACAGCCTGACAAAGTGAACCGTAATATAGCCGACAATTTAAGCGTTATATTGTTTACGTCCCATCTCGTATGTGTTCAGTCGGAAGGTCCACCCGAGACGGATTTCCCACCGCCTTCTGTCCGTTGTCCGTGATCAAAGAGGCAAGATTTGCCCTTTCACTTGCTCTAGGCGCAGCAGAATATGTGCTGAACTATTTTTGGACGTGGAAATCAGGAACCACGGCCGACAGTGCAGACAAAATAAACAAGCATTGCACTGTATTGTATATAAGCTGTTCTATGACGGCAATATTTTTATTTTATGGGGTCGCGGGGAGAGAAAAGGATAAAGTATTAAACTTTGAAAGGACCGTCGTGGCCGTATGATTTCAACTTCACCACAAACATTTGTTTGCTGACTGCTTCGAAAAACAGCATCGATCACAATGCGGCGACCTACGATATTTCTCGCGCTTGTGGCGATTGTGGGAATCGCCTGTGCCGCATCCGACCACAGCCTGCGAGACGTTGCATCACCGGCGGACTCTTCACCACAGGCCGCGCCGTCACTCGTCACGAGCACGGACGGCACCTGTGGAAATGGCGTGACGTGCGAGAACTCGACAGCCGGGCGGTGTTGCTCTGGCCACGGCTACTGCGGCAATGGCGATGCATACTGTGGATCGGGCTGCAACCCGTCGTTTGGAGCATGCGATGCAGGAGGCGCTGGCAGCGGCGGACCCAGTTTGCCATCTGCACCCACGGTCACCTCGGTTGTCTGGCTGACGCAGACGACAACGATCTCGAGGACGGCCGTGGCCACGACCATTGTCACGTCGACGTCTGTTGCCGTTTCCACATCCGTTGTCACCTCCACATCTGTCATTACGTCCGGCGCCAAAGCAACAACCACCGTGGGAGTGACCTTGACCTCGACATCTGTCCTGACTCGGACGTCGACCCTCGTCTGGATCTCGACCGTGACGTCCACATCTGTGACGGCCGTCACGTCGACCGCCGTGTCGACTGTGTTGCGGACGAGTGTCACCATCGTGACGTCGACAGCGACAGTGACAGCCACTGTTCCCGGCGACCAGCCACCAACCAGACCGCCCGGCCGTCCGACATTGCCAAGTCCCGTGCCGACTGTGACAACGACTGTGATTATTTTCCCCACCGGTGGCGACGGTGACGCATCTTCGCCCACAATCTGGTTCCCAGGGCCGAGCAGAACACCGCCGGTACAGTCGGCACCGCCCACGGCCACTCGGCCGCCTGTTGCTGCGGCACCTTCCCCCACCCTCAAAGGTACTGTTGGCGACTGTTCAAAGTATTACCGTGTCCGCTCCGGCGATACGTGTGATTCGGTGGCCGAGAAGGAGAACATTTCGCTGGTGAAGCTGTAGGTGGCGACCTCATTCGCGTGGCGTTTCATGGAAATGATTTCCGCTAACCGTTCGACACAGTATGACATGGAACACGGACCTTACACGCGGTGCGGTAGACACTCTCTTGTGTGGCGTCACTGGCCTGCTGCCGGTTGTTAATCTGTGCAAGACGCCGTGCAGTGACCTGCCGGCCGGCTACTACCTTTGCGTTACGGCGTAGGCGTGGTTTGTGATTTGCTCGAGTTTTTATTTTGAGTTTTAACATGTCAATTGAAGCTCTTCCTCTACAGTCATATTCTAATAGTATGTTTTAATCATTGCATGCTTGTACTACCGGCCTCGATGAACTTCCCATCCAAAGCTTCGCATCAATTCTGTAATGTGTGATGCTGGAAGGCGGCCATGAACCCTTACCACGACCTTCTGCAAAGTTGGAACGTCCTCCAACTTGGACCTGAGCGCCATTAGCCTTTCAATCATTGGTGGCATATCCGCGGACTCCTTAAAGTCTCGACTCTGCACCGGCAACTCAATTGTTCTGAGGTTGTGGCATTTGTCCCGAAGAAGGGAAAACGTGTCATTTTGCCCTGTGTGGTACGTAGTATCAACGCTTTCGCTCTTGGTGTTGTGATTTGACGCCAATAGGATGGCGTAGGAAAATGTCAGTCCAATGCTGGTCAAGTAGCTTGCACTGTCATCGCCAATCGTATTGAGCAGATCGCGAAGCAAGTTTTGATTTTGCGGCAGAGGAATGTTGGCTGCCTCTACAAGTGTAAAGTGGTTCATGGCATAGAATACCCTGACGGCTCCGGTGTGGATCTTGCGGTTGACGTAAAATAGGGAAAGCCAGTAACCTTTTGGACGGTCTGGAGCATAGGTGCTAATGGGGCCCTGTGGTGAAAGTTGAAAGATAAGAATCGGTGTTGGGAGGACGAGCAGGTGCCGGTATACCATGCTTTGAATATCGTAAGGAAGGTCGACAAATGTCATAGGTCCGCGTGTTTCCGGTACGTCGTTTGTGGCGTCCATAGTTACCGCACGTGGGTTGCCGTGACAAGACCTGAGTTTTGACGGTCGAATCTGGTTGGCTAGAAACGGAGGTGTGTCATACCATGCTATGCAACAGCACGTTGTGACATGTCGACTCTAGAAATGGGTTAGAAGCCGTTTATCAGCAAGTATAAACTGCCGGGCCATGACTTCCAGCAGTTGACGTTGCTTGTTGGCGCTAACAAATACGTGATTAGTCATCCACACAAACGCCGAGCGCGGGGCGGGTAGCCAACCTGAGCCGTGACGTATGAGATATTCGCCCAGAGATAACTGAACGCCGAGACGGACCGCAACTTGCAATATACAACTATATCACGCCCAGTTTGTTGCATTCAGCTCCAATTCATAGCAAACGCATCGCCGAGGATACCATGGCCACCACCAAGTACACACTGGCCAGCCGAGTCAAGGTACGTCTTTCAAAATCCCCCTTCGCGCTATGTCTGTCACTAACAGGGTGCGACTGCAGCTCGCCGATGGCCACACGATGCCGCAGATCCAGCTGGGCCTCTACATGATGTCCCGCTCCGAGGCGCGGTCGGCGGTGGCGGCGGCGCTGGCCGAGGGCTACCGCGGGTTCGACTGCGCGCAAATGTACCACAACGAGAAGGAGGCGGGGCTGTCGCTCAAGGAGTCGCTCGGCGCCCACGGCCTGACACGCGCCGACATTTTCTACACATCCAAGCTGGCCGAGAACCGCACGTCGTACGACGCCGTGCGCGCGTCGATCCGGCAGTCGGTGGCGGCGTGCGGGCTGGGGTACATTGACCTGTTTCTGCTGCACTCGCCGTACGGCGGACCGGCGGCACGGTGGGCGAGCTGGCGGGCGGTGGAGGATGCGATCGGTGCGGGAGAGATCAAATCGGGCGGGGTGTCCAACTTCGGCCCCCAACATGTCGAGGAGCTGGTCAACCATCCCGATTTGCGAGTGAAACCGGTTGTCAACCAGATCGAGTCGCATCCGTTCAACACGCGGACCGACATCCGGGAGACGTGTGCGAAGCACAACATTGTCGTCGAGGCGTATGCTCCTCTCGTAAGAGGCATGCGCATGCGGCACCCAGTCGTCGTCTCTCTGTCCAAGAAGCACGGCTGCACGCCTGCCCAGCTTTTGGTCAGATGGTCTCTGCAGAACGGCATGGTGCCTCTGCCCAAGAGCACCAAACGGGCACGGATGGCCGAGAATGCGGATGTCAACGGCTTCGAGCTGTCTGACGAAGACATGGCCAAGCTCGACGAGCTTGACGAACACCTGGTGACCGACTGGGACCCCACGGATGCCCCTTAGACAGAATGTAGTGTCAAAGAATACGTGTGTTGTGTCAGACAATCGACACATGAGTTTGTTTTCTTTGTGGATTAGGACGTCTCTGCTTTGTTTTGTTCTGTTACACTATCATCGGCACCGTCTTGGCAGGCACAAAAGTTCTAGATGCCCAACAGTTTGTAAAATGTCAACCGTGAAAAGTCTTGGTTTCACGTGGTTTTAAAACCAGAATATTGGTTGAAGCCGATCCTTTCCGTATTGCGAGAGTCTGACGATGATGCACTACTGTGTAAATTACAGGACATGCTCTCAGGATCAAGCCATCCAACCCGAGTCCAAAGAAGCCGAAGCCCCATGGTCAATAATCAATGAGGCCATGTATGCCATCGGGTCGCGAAAATGGTCACCGGTCATGTTGAATGGCCGCAAGCTTTCTTCTTTCTTTTCTTTTTCGTTCTCTTTTTCTTGTCGCCTGCTCCAAGTCGCCGAACGCAAAGTAAGACGATGGGGCGGTGCCGTAAGGAGTAGCCAGCCGACCGATGTGGGGTCTCCGGCCCTGTCAAAATGTCAAACAAGAAAAGAAAAAGAAGTTGAATTTGGAGACAAAGGCCGTCCAAGCCCGTCCAATGCCCGGCCAGGCTAAAAGAAGCCGCCTCGCCCCGTCCACTGGAAAAGGGTAACACTACCGTCGGATACGCTAAGTCTCAGGCTGTCGGGTGCGCTAACAGCAAAAAATGGACAGCACAGTTGAAGAAGTCTTTTTGGTGGCATTCACGAGTCACAATTGAGAAAAGATTCGCAGGATGCAGAATTAACTCATAATTTCTTTCTTCGTTGCCGGCGTGTGTGGTCACCCCATCTATGGGTTGCGTTTGCGTTTGCATGCGCGTGTCTCCCCGTGTCCTGCAAGCTACCCCGTGGGGTTCCTCGTGCGATATTGTTGATTCGTCTCCTCGTCTCTCCATCCTTCTTCGACAAGTCATCCCCCATTTAAGAGAAGACGACTGCCCTCTTCCTGGCTTGGCTGGTCTTCACTCACCTCTCGATTCACAGCTCGACCTTCTCCCAAAACACAAACGACAATCTCCAAAATGCAGGGCATCGCACTGCGCATCGCCTTTACGGTGACGTGCGGTCTCTCGTACCTCCTCTATGGCTACGACCAGGGTCCGTTGTCCATTTCTCGTATCAACACCGTTCCTCGCTAACGAACTCAGGCTTCATGAGCGGCGTGCTGCTCGCCGACGACTACCTCGAGCAAATGGGCCAGCCGTCGACGTTTATGCAGGGCTTCATCACGAGCATTTATGAGCTGGGCTGTCTGGGCGGCTGTTTGGCGAGTTTCTTCTTCAGTGAGCGCTACGGCCGCAAGACGCCCGTCATGGCCGGTACTGTCCTCGTCATTATCGGCGCCGTCCTGCAGACTGCCGCGTACGGCCAGGCGCAGTTCATGGTCGGCCGTGTCGTGTCGGGCCTGGGCACCGGCCTGAACACGTCCATCATTCCCATCTGGCAGGCCGAGACGCTGCCGGCCAAGACGCGCGAGCTGTTTGGCTCGCTGCAGTATCTGCTGGTGTGCTTCGGCGCCAGCACGGCTTACTGGGCCAACTATGGATTGTCGTACGCGTCCGGGGCCCTTGAGTGGCGCCTGGCCGTCGCCCTGCAGATGGTCTTTGCCGTCGTGCTGCTGCTGGCCGTGCCCTGGATGCCCGAGTCGCCGCGCTGGCTCATGGCGCACAACCGCATCGGCGAGGCCGTCACCATCCTGTGCCGCATGCACGGCACCGACGACGAGACCGACGACGAGATCCAGACGGACATCCAGAACATCAACCAGGCCATTGAGCTGGAGACGGCCGCCCACTCCACGGGCAGCTGGCTGGACATCTTCACCAACAAGCCCGAGACCCAGAACCTGCGCCGCGTCATGCTCGGCTGGTGGCTCATGGCCATGGTCATGCTCAGCGGCGTGTGCTCGATTGGCTACTACATTTCGTACCTCTTCGAGACGTCCGTCGGCCTGTCCCACAACCTGTCTCTCCTTCTGTCCGGCTTCAACGGGCTGTGGTACATGGCCTCGGCGATTCTGCCGCCGTTCATCATCCCCCGCATCGGCAAGCGCGGCTGTCTGATGGTCGGCGCGTTCGGCATGGGCTGCTGCTTCCTGGTCATGGCCCTCGGCATCCGGTCGGGCTCCTACGGCGCCTCCATCGTGGTCGTCATTGCCTTTTTCCTCTACTACACCTTCTTCGCCATTGGCTACCTCGCCGTCCCCTGGCTCTACTGCGCCGAGATCATGCCCCTGCACCTGCGCACCCAGGGCAACGCGCTGACCACCTCGTCCAACTGGCTGTGGAACTTTGCCACCGTCATGGTCACGCCCAGCCTCATGGGCAACGAGGGCTGGAAAGGCTACCTGGTCTTTACGGTGCTCAACTTTGCGTTTGTCCCCTTCATCTACGTCTTCTACCCCGAGACCACCGGCCGCCGCCTCGAGCAGATCGACGCCGTCTTCTACAACACGAGCCCCGTTGTCTGCCGCACCCAGTGGTCCAAGCGCGGCAAGTTTGAGTCCCACGCCCTGGAGACCGCCCTCGCCGACCACAACAAGACCAACGAGAAGGAGTCGGCCATTGAGCATGTTGACAACTAAAAGGAGGCTGAGAGCAAGTGTATGGGCTGCTTGTAAACAGAGACAGAGGATAAAGAAGAATATGCAATGATATTCCAACCTATTCATTTAAATTTGTTGAACAAAACTAAAACAGAAAAATGTAAAAAGAAAAAACAAAGTTCTGCAGACAACATGATGCGAAACCAGTTATGACCATAGCATGACTTGAAAACACATGGTACTTGTTTGATCCAAACACGGCATACCTAGTAGCCTATTGCCTCTTCATCCATCAATAAGTCTCCAAACAGCCGATCCGAAGTTGCATTCGACGAAACAAACAAGGCGCGCACGTCGTATTGCCGAGTGTAACCCTGCGGTGGGGAGACTGAGGCCTCACCACGCCAGATCACGGAGCATTGGGCCAGCCAAGAAACCAAGATTCAGATTGCTCTGCCCGGCCACTTGGCTGGTCCCAAGCCAATGGTACACATTTTCGTTGGCATCTTGGCAGCGAAATAGCAAACTATCAAATCCCAAACCCACAGCACGCGTCAAACTGGCCATCAGGTCTAGCTGTGAATGAAAGCATCACGAGTTTCTTTGTGATTTTTATCTTTGATCCCCTACAATATCCCGATCGGCTCGGGCGTATGGAGTTGGGGAGTCACGAAGCCAAGGGCCCAGTGGCAACTGCCGTGCATTTGTCCACTTGTTGGGGCCAAGCCGATCGGGAATGTCTGCACGGTGCTAGTGCAGGTGGGCCGGGCCACAGGGCAGGTCGTAGGGCAATAGGGCATACGACCCACCAGGTTACAGTATCATGCCTGCGGATCTGAACATGTCAAAGGCATCCAGCCAGCCTTTCACCGGGTCCAGGTCGCCTTCAAAGCCTGTAGCCCTGACTTTTTGCAGGTTGAGCTGTCGGTCAAACGTCAACCAGTAGCCCACACTGTCCAACTGGCGGTTGCCAAAGCCCACGCCGGCCGTCGCAGCCTTTGCACGGCCACATTTGGCGAACGCGTCCTTGTGTGCGGCAACATACTCGCCAGGTGGTGTTGTGTCCATCGTTTGGGGCAGCTGGCCGACCGCCAGCGTATCGTCATTGTTTCCGTCTCCGTTTTGTGACGTTTGTGACGGACCAGGCACAGTACCGACCAGGCCGAACCACTTTGCCAGGTGTGGCCAGAGAGCGCCATACGAAGTCGGCGTCTCGTTGTCGGCAATGTTGAACAATTGGCCATCACCGCAAGTCTCTGGGTGCAGGGATGCGAAGATCATGAACCGCGCAATCGTCTTGGAGGACACAGGCGTATGCGACGAGGTAGCGCCAGCCGCCGAGCCCGGGAATGGGACCTGGACTTGAACGTCGGCCGACGGATCGGGTTCGGTTTTGGTTTCGTTATTGGTACATGGACCGATGCCGTGGTTGAAGGCATACAGCGACAGATATTGCGCCCAGTGCAGAGCGAGGCTGAACTGCGAGCCATTGGGAGTGAATCCAATCTTCCGGGGTTAACTTTACAAGTGATAATGTAAAATGTAAAAAGCTCTCACGACTTACAATGGCATCAGGGCAGACTTCGCACCATGTCCACTGTTTTCCACGGCTAGCCTGGCGGAGCACGTCGCGATAGGCTGGGTAGACGACCAGCTTGGCTTGGTCGCTCGGCAGATCATCTGCCATGGATTCGGCCAACGGGGCTGTGAACGTCCCTCCTGGAGCGTAAATTCCGTAGCCCTGTAGTGTGAAAAAGAAGGAAATGTCAATAACAAGCAAAACGGCAGAAAGGAGTACAACGATTGGCATGGCTCGCACAAAGCACATACTCGTGTTCCGCCCGGAAACGCCACAAACCGTAGCCTGGGACAGAGAGCGCCGAGGGCGTCAATCACACCCTGAAACATGCGCCGGTTGGTCGCGACTTCGTCTTCTTCTCCATTGCTGCTGGCATTGAATACTTTGCTTGTCAGTATGCATACTAATACGTTGGAGGGGTGCTCGTGCTGTTCTCTGTTCATACCCGTGTAGTAGACGTGCGTAATGTCCTCGACATTGGGCACCGTCTCCTTCAAGGCGTTTGCCAGCACAGCGCCATCGCCCCGACGCAGATCAACGCCGGAGACGAGGTCCAAAGCAGGCTGGTCTGCAGTTGTGCCTGCCTTTGGCCAGAATGAATTGGACAGTTGGATTGGGCGATTCGTCACGGCGGTCACTCTGGAGAAGGACAACGGGGCCGGATACGACCGCAGGATCTGGTCCACGATGGCCCAGCCGATAATGCCCGACGCCCCAAAGACAATCGCATGGTTCGGTGCTTGTGCCATCTTGATTGTGTCGATGCGGACAAAGCTGAAATCAAAGTCAATATCGAAGAAGCTGTTATATCAAAAGATGGTCACAGCGGGCTCGTTTGCAATTCGTTTGCAATGTCGTTATATTTATAAGGAAGCCGAGAGCTTCCCACCGCTTTTAACTTTAGCTTGAGTGGATTCATACTCTAGGCATTATAAGACATAATGATGAGCCAAGCACCAATGGAAAAGTAGTTCCTCCGCCCACTAGTCACAGCCACACTGTGTCTCCTTCTTGGCGGCAATGCGTCATAGAACTGCCTCTTTTAGAATAAGAAGCTGTAACTGATTGGCCGGAGTTATTCCCTGTAACTAACTAAGTGGCTGCATTTTAGCCTTCCTTTGGCTGTCCAGACTCACTTTCCATACCTTTTCTCTTTCTCCCTCTGCCTTTCACGCTTCAAGGTAACAAGGGTGCTCTCACTGGTCTTTAACTTTGCATGTTTTCCTTGCCGTGCATTTAGCTACACGTGTGCTACTCTTTACAAAACACATTCATTAAACATGTCACAACAACCCCCCTCACGCCCGCCGTTCGCCGCCCTGCCGCTCGACAAGAATGGGCCGCCCGGCAACGCCTGGGGCCTGTACGGCGCGGACGACCAGTTTGGCGCCCTGAACTTGTTGACACCGGAAGTGGTCGCGGCCGCGGCGGCGTCCGAGATCAAGACGGGCGAGCGCGTGTCCCTCGATTGGGTGCTGACGAAACCGTCGCGGCCCAGCTTCGGCCGGCCACCGTTTGCGTGGAAGATGCTGCCGAACGAGGAGGGCCTGACGATCAACGACGACGAGCTGGCGTTCAACACGCAGTGCAGCAGCCAGTGGGACGGCTTCCGGCACTTTGGCTACCAGGCGGCGCGGCGGTTCTACAACAACACGCGGCGGGAGGACCTGACCGGGGACAACCTGGGCATCAACGGTCGGTATCCCTCTGCGCCAAGATACGGCGATGTTGTGGTTGTGTTGTACACGCTGACCGTATAGTGTGGCTCTCAAAAGGCGGCATCGTGGGCCGCGGCGTGCTGCTCGATTACGCGTCGTTTTGCCGGCGGCACAGCATTGCGAGCGACCCGTTTGCGAGCGCGGCCATTCCCATGGCGCACATCCACCAGATGGCCCAGGAGCAGCGCTTGACCTTCCAGCAAGGCGACGTCCTGTTCGTCAGGGTCGGCTTCACGGCCGCGTACGACAAGCTCGCCCCCGAAGAGCAGACAGCGCTTGCTGTGCGCGAGAACCCCGATTTCCTGGGAGTCGAGGCCAGCACGGCCATGCTGCAGTGGCTGTGGGAGACGGGATTCTCGGCCGTGGCGGGCGACGCGCCCAGCTTCGAGCAGGCGCCCGTGCGCGGCCACTGGCGGTCGTCTTCACTCGAGGACGGCGTCAAGGATGGCGGCATGATCCACCAGGTCCTGCTGGGCGGCTGGGGCGTGCCGATTGGCGAAATGTTTGATCTCGAGAAGCTGGCCGCGACGTGCGAGAGGCTGCAGCGGTGGTCGTTTTTCGTGTCAAGCATGCCGCTCAACGTGCCGGGTGGCGTCGCGAGCCCGCCGAACGCGGTGGCCATCTTCTAGTTCACGGTTAGTCAAGAATGTTCAAGTAAAGCGCATTCATATGCGTGTTAGTCAGGTCACTGCTGTGATAGTAGAAAGGAGATTCTGGTCGTGAACAGTAAACAGGCTGTATTGATTGCATAAGTTAACAAGACGAAAAGAAAGGACGAAAGTTGCACAATCTCAATAGTTGCTGGATAACACCCACGTCTTAGTCACCTCGTTTCGGCGACGTTGGTGAAGCCAACATCCGATGTCCGACGTCTGCGTATAAGTGTGTAAGAGTGTACGGTATAAGTGCGGTATTAGTCCTCCGCGACCCGGGACTGACTGAGAGGCAGCTCGAGCGTGACTAACCACGGCAGTTGTGATAGCTCGTCGTCATCGCCCATGTTGGCGGCGTTGACAAACAGCGTTTGGTTGCCTGGCGCGAGGGCTCGTTCGTCACCGGTGACGTTACTGGTTGAGCGGCAGCCTTGCTTTGCAAGCTGTGCGTAGCGGTCTTCTTTCGCCGCGGCTGTGGCATCGTCGTCCAACTTTCCGCGCTTCAAGGTGGCCAGTGTGTCGACGACGGTCGACTGTCCGTTGTCGATGGCGGTAAAGTGGGAGGCCGTCTTTGCCGTCGTGGCTGCCGTGTCTCTCCACGAGACCAGCTTGGCACCCCATCCGGCGTGGACATGGCCGAAGCAGTGAAGACGTGGACGGGCACGAGCGACTGCTTTGAACAGGTCAGGAATGCCGCCGCGCTGTCCCGATGCCATGCGGTCGAGAACGCCTCCAGGCGGGCTATGTGTCAGGACAATGTCGGTGTTGTCTGGAATGTCGAAGAGGTGGCCATCGTATGGTCGATATTGGAACCCCCAGTCAGCATCTGGCGAGCTTGTGTAGGGACTGGCATACACTGTAAAGGATGCGCCGTTCTTCAGCGTAAAGTGGTGGGTGCCCTCGTCTAGCAGATGGATGTTGTGCGTCTCGCGTGCGTCGTCAAACAGCTTGCGTGCGTCGCCATCGCGGCCGTACGCACGGGCAACCAGTTCTGCCTCACCAGTCAGGCCAGACTCGGCGACCTTGCTGTGGAACGCAGGGACATCGAGTGTAAAGTCGTGGTTGCCGGCGATGACCAGTGTGAGCGGTGCACCCGTGCTTTTGAGCACAGCCAGCGTCGTCTTGAACTCGTCAATCTTGGATTCTTCGGTCAAGTCGCCGCAGTGCAGGACGACGTCGGCGTCCGTGGGGGGCTGCCGGCCTTGTGGGAAACGCTTACCGTGCGTGTCCGAAAGGACGAGAATTTTCGTTGGGATGCTCATGGTGGTGGAGGCAATGGATAATGGAATGGGATGGAATGGAGTGAGACTGGATTTTATTGTTCGTATTGAAGATGGAAGAAAAAGGACGATTGGGTGCAAAAGGAAATGAATAGGCAGTCCGACGTAGACAGGTCGATAGAGGCCTCGACCTTATATATTCAGTCCTCGCTGGTCAAAAAGCCTATGATAGCAGTGGCCGACTGAATGGTGGTTAGTCATGATGCAGATGGCTGCCTAGCGCTGGCGCGATGGTACAAAATACATTGCGTAGGGCATTGTTTCGTTTCAGCCAATTCGGGCAAGGCGGCCTACTGCACTTACAAGCAGGGTCATGAATAGCGTCAGAGCGTTTGAATGGTCTATCAGACCTGCCATCGAGTCAGCCTTGAATATAGAGACAATAGGAAGCAAGGCCAGTAATTGGAGGAAACGAATATAATCGGAAACGGGCTGCTATTGCCGTATAGGCCACACAATACCATGCCAACCGTCGATAGGATGGGATTGTCGACCGTTTGAATAAAACGCGTGCTGCCCCTTCCCGTTTTGCTCAGACGTGTTTGTTTTGATTTTCTTTCCACTGGCCATTAACCCCGACAGGAATACATAAACACCCCAGAAAACTCTGCATCCTTTCCCCTCTTCTCTTCTTCTTCTTCTTTCTCCATCCTCATTCTCCATTAACACTTCGACGTTACAACGAATTCAGCCATCAAGCACGGCGCACCATCGTGCTAAACCGCATTGTTTGTAAGTAACGTTCACCATCATCTGGCTTCTCTTTTTACAAATCGTATTTCGTTGTACGCGTTGCTGACTCGTCAACCCGAACAGACACACGTGTGGTGGCCCTGGCTTGAAAAGGGCCAGCAGGTCATCCGCCAATACAATGGCCAGCCCATCGATGTGCTGGGTGCTCGCACCATTCAACACCCGGATTGGCTGGGGCGCCCATGGCTCGAGAAGCCATCACAATGGCATCCGTCATCACGATGGCCCCCGCCAGTACAATGACCACATTGGCCTGCCCGCCAAGTTCAAGACGACAGCGGTGATCCGCACGTCGCCCGAAACGTGGTGTTGAATCCTCACACGATTCAACACCGGGACTCCGGTCCCAGCCCACTCAGGCCCGGTTGACCAGGCCCGTCGGCCCATACCATGTGTAAGTTGCGTTATAAAACGGCCGTTGATACTATGTTTTATGTTGCACAATTCGCGTTTTGTTCCATACGCCTTACTGACCAGCCAATCTAAATAGACAATGGATGGGGGCTGCGGCCAGTTTGACAGCTGCCATCACATCCTGCCCGCCACAGCTCCAGGACGAGGGCGTTGGCCCCTAGCCTCGCCCAAGAACTCTGCCCAAGAAACGGGGATTGGACCCTCACACGGTCCAATCCCGACCAAGCTCGCCCGACAGACAGCTCAAGACCCTTGTGGCAGCCCTTGTGGCAGCCCCGCCGACCCAGCCGCGCCTTGGAGAGACAATGTCTCGTCCCAGAACACAAGTGGCGGCACCAAAGTCAAGCCGGCCGACAAGCCCCGGCCCAAGCCCCGGCCCAAGGCCCCCTGCCTATTGCCCTTGTCGACACCCCATTGGGGGCGCAGCACATCCGGGCCATCGCCCGTAACGGGTGTTGTATCCTCACACAATACAACACCCTGGCTCCCAGGTGACGCCACCATGGCTTCGTCGATGCCTTCCGGCTCCTGCCGCTCGCGGCTTCAGAGCCCGGGTCGCCTGGTTCGCGGCATCATGCCCGCCGGCCGAGAGCGCCCCTGTGCCTACTCCTATGCCCGGTCCTGTGCCCGGCCCTGTGCCCGATGCGGCTAAAGTTGTGATCCCAACTCGACCGCAGATCGTCTTCCTGACTCGTCCCGTCTCGCCAGAGTCGGACGAGTCAGAGACGACGGTCATCCACGACCCGCCGAAGGAGGGGCACCTTACCAGTCTCCGTCCACGGGTGCTTTTTTGGCCCGCCAGCTCATGTGGCAAGTGGTGCCCGGGCCCTCCCCTAGTCTGCCTGTTTGCTTACAGCAGCAGGTACGACATGGTGGAGCAGCGGGGGCCGCAGAAGAGGGTGCAGATATGGAGACGGAGATGGAGTGGAAAATGGAGATGAAATTGGAGATGGAAATGGGCGAGGTCACCGGTGTGGGCCTCGGCCCATCGCCGCCCGCGGCTTCAAGCCCGTGGCCAGTCTCGCGCCGTCCGGCTGAAGTGGCGCCCCGCCAAGACCTCCCCAGAAGTCCCCGGGAAACCCTCCGGGCACGGCCCCTAGCACGGCCCCTAGCACGGCGCCCGGCAAGCTCCCCCCCTCCCCCCGCCCCCATATGGCCCCTCAAAGGTCCCCGCACACGGTGGTGCTTTATTGGCCTGCCCAAGGCGGTGCCTTCTGGCCCGCCTGCTCATGTGGCCAGTCGTCTGCCCTCCTCCACAGATAGGGGGTCGTGCTTTCTCCATTACGGCACTTTTTCGGCTACGACTCATGGTGGTGGGCGGTCTCCCGGGGTGTTACCCCCGGGAGATCGTTCCTAGCTACGAGCCCGTCCAGGAGCCCATCGTCGAGCCCGACCGCCGGGAGAGTTCCAAGGATGAGGCCCTGGTGGCCGCCCCCCGAGACAGACCACGCTGGCTTCCAGGCCACCCTCGGCGGTCGCCCGCCCCCGCCAGAGCCCTGTTTCCTCTGCCCCTTGTGCGGCTTTGTTGCCCTGGCCATATTGTGTTTGGTGAGGCTTTTGAGTTGCCGCGGATATGGCCACGAGGCAATTTGGCACTTCGACCCGATGCCGCGGTGGTGGGTCCCGGGAGAACAAACCCAGTTCTCCCAGGGATCCCGATCCAAGGCTGGCCGGTTGGGCGCTTCCCAAGGATGGCCCCCCTCCCCCGAGTCAACGCCTGGAAGGCGTGGCCACGGCGGGGACGGTCCTCGGTCGACTACTCCAAGATGGGGGTTGCCATATTTGGCACTTCGAGTGTGGTGGAGGGAATTTTTCGTCCACGAGGAGAGTGGGTGATGAAAGACATCATCTGTTTGTATTATTATATTAGTTTTAGCATTAGTTCTCGTACTAGTTTTATTCATCGCGTCTAATGACCATTGCATAGCTGTTGCATTCAATAGTCATATCAGATTGAAATCCAACGCCAGGCGTGAGACGTCAGACGTGAGACAAGAGTGACGGAGACGTGAGCAGGTGGGCCGGAGTTACGCATAACCCGAAATCCATCTCCGCAATCCTCCTTTGTCCGAAACGATATCAGACGCACTGTATCGCTGTTTGGTTAGCCCTGACCCGGACGCAGTGCACTAGGTCTCACCGTCTTACACAGCACGCCCAATTCACACCAAAGAGACAGACAACATATCAAAAACAATGTGAGGCATTGGAGAGCGTGAGGGGAGGCTCCGGAATCCAGAATCCCAGAATCCCAGATCCTCCGATGACCTCGATCCTGACAATCGCTCGTCCTCCAATACCATCCCGTCGTATCGGACGGAACGGCATAGGATGCTGGAGACGACGCTAAATTCTCACGCCCTGCAGGGCGATGCGCAGAGCAACAAGAGCTCGCTCTCGCGCCTTCAATTGTCCGCTAGCTTGCCAGTCGTCCCGTCCCTGCCCTTGTCGTCGCATCGTGCGTCGTTCGTCGTGGCAATCGTATTCGCCGTACACCCCACATTTCCAAAGATGGCTGCCAACTGACCGGTTCGTGACACAACAAGCAGGCCTCTCACTCGCACGGAGTCGGACTTGTTCCACGTCGATTGGCCCTGCCGCGTTTGTCATGATTACGACGTATGCATCGCGGGCACGCTGACGGCGGAATGGTACCGCTTTTCGGACAGGGCGGAATGGGACGAAAGACATCAGGATAAGAAGACGGGGCCGCCCAGCCATTTCCTCTCAACATCCGACAGACAAAGTATTGTCAGACAATTTCATCCAACCGCCACCATGTCTACGTAAGTTGGGACCAAGACCCCACGCCAGGAGAAGTTCGCTCGACTGACTGACCGCGCAGCTCCATCCTCTTCGAAGACGCCACGATCCTTGCGTTTGACGACGCGACCAAGCGCATCAAGGTCGTCTCGCCGGGCTCGCTCTTGGTGACCGACGACAGGATTGCCGCCATCTACGACGCCGACACGCCCGTTCCGGCCGACCTGCCTGCCAATACCGAGCGCGTGGCGGCCAAGGGCAAGATCATCTCGCCCGGCTTCATCGACACGCACCGCCACGGCTGGCAGACGGCCTTCCGCACGCTCGGCGGCAACACGACGCTGCCCGAGTACTTTGCCCGCTACGGCCAGTATGCGTCGCTGGGCTCGTTCTCGGCCGACGATGTCTACGTCGGGCAGCTCGCCGGCCTGTACGAGTGCATCAATGCGGGCGTCACGACGACGCTGGACCACGCGCACCACTGCTGGGACGCGGCCACCAGCAAGGCGGGCCTGGACGCGTCGATTGACAGCGGGCTGCGCGTGTACTGGTGCTACACGTTCCAGGACCTCGGCAACGGCTTTGACCATGCGCAGCAGCTCGAGGTCGCCGACCGTCTGCGGAACGACCCCCGGCTCGCCTCGTCGCCGTCGGCGTTTGGCGTTGCCTACGACGGCTGGGAGATGAGCGCGCCCGAGACGGTGCAGTCGGTCGTGGAGTTTGCCACGACCAAGGACATTCCCGTGCTCACCACGCACTCGCTGGGCGGCCCGTGGGTGATTGACAACGGCCCGGCCGTGCTGGAGAAGCACAAGGTGCTGAACACGGCGCTGCCCGTCGTCATTTCGCACGCGTCCTTTCTGAGCGAAAAGGACGTCGAGCTGCTGCGCGCGGCCAACCAGTACGTCTCCATCACGCCCGAGTCCGAGATGCACTACGGCCACGACAACGAACACTCCCACGAGATCATGGACCAGTGCTGCCTCGGCGTCGACACCCACTTTACCTACTCGACCGACATGGTCACGCAAGCCCGCCTGTGGCTGCAGGCGACGCGCCGTGCCCTGTTCCGCGAAACTCTCGCCACCAACCACGTCGGCCACCCCAACCCCTTTGACGTCGAGCAGGCCTTTTACCTGGCCACGGCGGCCGGCGGCTTGGCGTTGCGCCGCCCCGACCTCGGCGTTCTCCGCGTCGGCGCCAAGGCCGACCTCGTCGTCTTTGACGGCGACTCGCCCAACATGCTCGGCTTCGTCGACCCCGTCGCCGCCGTCCTGCTCCACTCCAACGTCGGCGACGTCCGCCATGTCGTCGTCGATGGCAAGTGGCGCAAAAAGGACGGCGCTCTCCTGCCGGCCGTCAACACGGGGGCCGACTGGGCGTCCGAAATCAAGCCAAAGTTCCTCGACAGCGCCAAGGGCATCCAGGCCCAGTGGGCCGCCCGCCCGCTGCCCACGATCGAGGGCAAGCTGTTCGGTCTGGCGCCGTATGCCGTCGTCGAGAAAGTGAACGTGCTCCGGAAGTAGGCTAGACCGGCCTTCTGATTTTAATGATATGCGACAGTACAGTTTGGCAGGGGATAGTGTATGTAGCGAAATGAAGCGAAATGAAAATCAAATGTCTGTTGGTTAATCCATGTTTCCCGTGCCGTGTAGTGAATATTGACCGCCTGTAGGTCGTCGCCCGTACCACACCATGTTCACCTGAGATGTAGTGTGAGACTAACCATCAAATCCAGACTTTTATGTTGTTCAACGTAAGACTCGAAATATATCAAATCACATGAATGATTCATCAATAACCAAAACGATTTCTACTTTTTTTCTTTATTTTCTGTTTTTTGTTCTTTTTCTTCATTATCTTTTTTACTAATATGGGCATGCTTGAAAAACGACACGAAATAGGTTGCTGAAAACAAAAAAATCATGAGATATATACATACAAGAGTTTACGTCGATCTCATTAAAAAGATTTCAATCTACGAATCTTGGGGAGTCTTACCTAACATGATATGGACAATGGGCAGGGACAGAGGGGGGATGATGCTGTTTGACATCCAGCTGCCAACGGCTTATGATGCCTGACGCCAGAGCACGTAATAATAATAATAATAATAATCAGAGTTATGGCCACCCGGTGATCGGACACCCTCGCGTCTCATCTCTCCTAGTTAAACAGCCGGCTTAGCTTATACGGGTTCTTGCCCCGCGGCACCGGCACCGGCACATGCCGGTTCACCGCCTGCTCCCACACGTAACAGCACCACAGCGCCACCAGCACGTCCCGCAGGTCGCGCCGCATTGGCACCGTCACCACCAGCCGTGGCGTTGTCGCCGACCCCGCCCCAGCCGTCTCAAACATCTTGGCCACTTCCTTCTGATCCGCGTCCGTCCACGTGCACACGCCCTTTTTGTACCGCGCCCGGAACAGCGCTTTGCCCTTTGCCCCCTCCACCCAGTGGAACTCGTGCCGCTCAATCCGCGCTGGCAGCGCCTCCCAGGCATCGGTTGGCCCCTCTCGCCACCCAAAGACACCCAGCGGCGCCGTCCGCGACGACCGGCTGTAGATGAACCACTCGGGCCGACCAGGCCTGAATAAGGACGGCAGCAGCGGATTACTGTGCCCCAGCACATAAAAGCTGCGCTTGCGCACACGCGTCGACCCGTCGGCCAGCGTGTGGTAGTCGAGCCGCTGCAGCTCGACGCCCTTGGAGGCGGGCGTCAGGCCCGCCAAGCCGAGATCCGACTCGTAGAGGACGGCGTCGGGCGCGTTCTCGGCGTAAATGACCTGCCCGTTGAGGACGAGCACCGTCGGCGGCAGAATGTCGGCTGGGTCCGCCACAAACGTGTGCGGGATGTCGGTCGATGCGGTTGCGCCGCCGGACGGTCCAGCATCGAGCAGCATAGACGTCTGCACACGGTACGGCACGTTGCCCTTCTCGGCTGGAATGGGGGCGGGCGACGTCGGCTCGTAGCTTGGGAGCGCCCCGTCTGTTATCTCCGAAACGGAGGATGCTCTTGCAGACGGTTCGTAGACCGGCAGGGTCTCCGCTTCATGATCGGCCTGTTCCATGATGGATGAGAAGGAGAAAGGAGGATGAGGTTAAATACGTTAGATAAACGGTTGCGAAAATGGTATTGTAATATGTCGTTCCTAGATATGTTGAACAGAACAGACCAGAGATGAGAATACAAAGACCCTAGAATATGATGCAGAGTATTTTTGCCAGCAATAGAGGAAATAAAACACTTTCGAGATCGGCAAGTTGAGGGAACAGCAAAGAAGATGCGGGGGAAATGAAAGGAAAGAGAAACGGCGAAAGAAAAAGGATGAAGGGAAAAGACGGACAGCGAAAATGAAAAGGAATAAGCAAACCACAATTCAGCCAACGAGCGCTTTGAGAAGAAGGGAGAAAGAGTGGCTGTACGAAGTGCCAATGTAACGACATGGGAGCAAGCACACCACGAGGCTAAAAAGACTCAAAAAGGATGTCAAACGAAACATAATACTCTTTGCTACAAATGGCATAAAAGGACAAGACTCTGTTGCCTGTGGCCAGGGCAGGGCGGCTGCGGATGAAGCCGGTTTCCTGTGCTCTGTTGTATGTGGCTGAAAGAGGGTCTCCACCATAAAGGGCAGTGTTCTCCGTGCAAAAGGGAAATGGAAAAATGGAGAGACGCAGGTGATGACAACCGTAAAGCCGTAAATGCACGGAAAGGGCTTGCCGACAGAGTACGACCTTCTCAGTAGCAGTGCACCTCAAAAGAGCGAAAGAGGGGGCAGACTAGGTCTATTCCATTATGGGAAGCGGCACGAGGGCACGAGGGCTGTACAAATCATAAGGGAGACACTGACTAGTGACCGGATGTGCCCGCCCTACGCTTTATGTAAGTGCGAGCGTTGCGAGTTCCTAAAAAGTGGGGCGGGCGGATGGGGAGGAACAAGAAATGCATTAGCGTTGAGATATATTCCGTTGACATCGAATGTATACCCAAATAATAATTCACATTTCAGTACTGGACCCAGAGTGATATCTACGGCCTCAAAGACCGTCCAGCAGTCGACTATAGTACTTGCACTGGAGAATATTCATCAGCACATGACCGTTCCCCAGAGTCTACTGAACTGGCCCCAGAGTCCTCTCCACATCAAATAACGTAATTTTCGCTCGGTGCCATTTTTTCAACAATGTTTATTTTCTACACTATCCCATGCTATGGTCCTTGTCGTGTGGCTACATCTGCATGCCATGCTGTGTCCGCATGTGCCGCTCCCAGTTGGCCCTGCGCGCCATACCGTAACGCGCGGGCTTGTAGCTGCACCCCGGAAAGGTGCACACATATGGCTTGGGGCCGTGCACTTCACGCTCGTGACGGTTCTGGTCGCTGCGCGTGGCAAACGTTGAGCTGCAGCCTGGTTCCTGGCACGAGTACGGGCGCGTGTGCGACTTGACATGTCGTCTGAACAGTTAGTTACGAGGCAGCAATATTGGGGCGAAAAGGCATTCACGGGGTTCCGGTCCAGTACACTCACGTTTTGAACTTTTTTTTCGAGAAGTCACGGCCGCAGTAGGGGCATTGGAGTGGGTCTTGATTTGCGTTTGTAGCGCCATCATCATGGGGGACATTGATGTCGGCATCGCCGTCGTTGTCGTTGTCGGCAAAGGACAGTATATGTGGATTGTTGATGTTTTCTTGGGGTATAAAGGTGGGTTGTGGCCATGTCTCTGTTTCGCCGTTGGCGTTGACAGCATTGTCGTTGTTGATACTGATTTCGTCCCCGTAATCACCCTGTCCGTAACCTCCGCCAATCTCTCCATAATCCCCGTATCCTTCCTGTCCAGCAGGCTGCAAGTTGGTGTCTCCTCCTTCTCCTCCTAGGCCTGCCCATACGTACTCGGCAAGGGGACCCTGGCTCCCGGACAGGACCCAGCGTGGGTCAATACACACATAAGATTGAGAATCATTTTGTTTAGTGTATGGTAGGTTTTGGTCGTCGTGTGTAGTTTGCCTTACTGGCTCTTGGCTGGAAATAAGAGAGTCCGCAAAGAGAACTCAAAAACAAAAAGAACAAGCCTGCCGCTAACAAAAAAGAATAAGGGGTGGAGAATTGAACGAGGAAGTGTAAACAAGTGATAGAGCCGAAAATCAAAATCAATAAAGATGCAAACGCCAACAAAACAAAAAGGTGGCCAAAAGAGTGGGGGAAAAAGGGATCTGGTAGAGAAGAGAAAAATGGACGAAAAAGAGTGTGCACGGTGCACTACCAGGTGCGGCCGTGAAGAAAAAAAGAAAGAAAAAGGAAACAAGACTGATCAGAACAAGATGGACAACATATGGTATTAAATACACGTCCAGCACAACGGATTCTGGCATAGACGATGTGATAGGTTTGTGAACACAGCAGGCTGCATGCAAGTTGATTGGCTGTCACAGAGGGCACGCCTCAAATTATGCAAGAACAAACCTGCGCATGGCGGGCCTCAAAATGTACTCGGGAAGCTGCTTGTGACAGTTGGGGCTGGCATGCAGAATTTGAGGCGTGCCCTCGATGGTGGCCAATGAAATGGCGAGAAGCATGACAGAAGAACTTCTCTGAATTTCTGCATCACACTCCTTGTTGACTTCAGTGGGCGACAAGAAACGGAAATGCCACATATAACGGAATGAAAGTGAAATAAAAAGAACCAAAATGAACCTGGATCAATTGACTGAAAGGGTATTGGTTCCAATACGGTCTCATAGAATCCGAGAGAAACACACGCTCAATCAGAAGCAAAAATAGAAACAAAAATACACAAAAGTGAACAAAAAAGAGAGAGAAAACGACAAAAAAGCAATCAAAGAGACATATGTGTCGGTTGTACAATGTGTGGACAAACATGGTATATAAGGGTCGATATTTGCCGATATGACAGCGGAAAATAAAGAGACAACCCTCTTCGATAAACATCTTGGTCATACTGCCACACAACAGACATCCTATCACTCTATCCCATTCATCACTTGTTCTGTATCGTTACCTCGCCTCACCATGGCCCCCATCTTCTGCTGCAATGACATTGCCCCGTACAAGGCGGCCCGCATTCTCCACGAGAACCTGTTTACCGGGTTCATGGCGTGGGCCCGGTCCTGTGGAGACGTGGGTGTCGATGCTACGGCGGCAGAAGCAGCCTTTGGTGGCGAAAGCAGCGCGACGCAAACACCCCCTTTTGCCATCCAGCTTGTTCGGCAGGTCAACTACGGCCCCATCGAGTCGAAGCGGTACTTTGTGCCCGTGGACGCCGGCCGCACCAAGTTTGTCGAGGTGACGGAGGACGCCCTCATCCAAGCCAACTTTCAGAAACTGAACGCGTGAGTCTCCAGGCCTCCGACTTATAAACACACGCGTCATGATTGTTAACGCTAACACGTGGAGATACAAAAACTATCGGTGCTCTGGCGACAACCGGTTCTTTGAGCTCAATGTGTACCAAAAAGACCCGCACAACGCGCACCACTGGCGCAACAACCTGGCGCGTCCTGCGAGCAACATTGACTTGTGAAGGAAAGATATGTGGCGGCCTTGACAAAATTTATGTGGCAGGAACGTGAGGACATATTGTCCGACTGTGACGTGTTGGTGTGGGGGACATCACTGAGAAGTAGAGAGCATAAGAGAAGCTGCGGTGAAAGCAGGTCTATTAAACGAATTAAGCAGGCTCTAAAGACAAATCTATAACTTTTTGGAGGGTAAATGGAAAGAAAGTGCAGATAAGATATAAAACAGAGAAAACAAAAAAAGAACGCTTGCTTGGTAGAATGGTGTGTCTATCATGATGTTGTGAAACAGTAGAAGAAAACACGCTCGCTCAGAGAAAAGTGAAAATCGTCGGCGGAGAGGATGCTCTCCGGGGATGCCTTTATGCCCCTGGGCCTTCAGCGTTTATGCCTTCTCGGCGGCTGCCTCTGTCGACTCCGTCGTCTTGGCCGGCTTCACGGTCTTCCAGCGGATGCCGAGCGACAAGAACAGGGCAACAGCAGCGACACCGGCGGCCAGGTAAAAGGTGTGGGTGATGGCGTCGTTGTAGGCCAGCAAGACGTCGGGCAGCTCGTCGGGCGTGACGACACTGCGGACAGCAGCGGAGCCGGCCGCCAGGATCTTTTGGACCTCGGCGCCGTCAAAGCTGTACGACTCGAGCTGGGACAGCAGCCGGTTTTGGAACAAGCACTGGCTGACGGCCAGCAGGACGGACGCGCCAAAGAACTGGAAGCACTGCAGGGTGGCGGTGCCGACGGGGATATCAGCGGGCGTGAGGACGGCCTGGGTGGCGACGTAGGGCATGGAGACGGTCATGCCGGCGCCGAGGCCCTGCAGAATCTGGAAGGGGATCCAGTGGCTGCTCGGGGTGTTGGTGTGCAGAGTTGAGAGCAGGCCGGTGCCGATGCTCATGAGGCCGGTGCCCAGGATGATGTAGACGTTGGGGTAGCCGACGTACTTCAAGGACATGCCGGTGACAATGGCAGCGAAAACGTCCGACAGAGCCAAGGGCAGGTACATAACACCCGACTGCGTTGACGAGGCATCACGCACAACTTGGAACCATTCCGGCAGGTAGTAGATGGAGATGTAGATGGCGCCCATGGCAAAGAACTCGGCCGTGCACGAGAACAGCATGGAGCGTTCCCGCAGCAGACGGGGCGGGATCATGGCGGCGTCGCCCTGGCGGACCTGCCAGAGCGAGAAGACGATCGAAAGAACACCGCCGCCGACAAACAGGCCAATGACCGTGGGGCTGTTCCAGGCACGCGCGGTGCCGCCCCACTGGACGGCCAGCAGGATCATAATGACAGACGGAGCGAACAGGAAGAGGCCGACAAAGTCGAACCGCGTCAGCTTCTCGAGGAGGGGCGTCGGCGTCGTGTCTTTGGTGTCTTCGGCCTTGGGCGGGTGGAAGCAGAAGAAGAGCGTCACAATAGTGACGGCGCCGAGCGGCAGGTTGATCCAGAAACACCAGCGCCAGGTCGCGTGCTGCGTGAACGCGCCGCCAATGATGGGGCCAATGATAGTGGCAATGCCAAACGTCGACTGCAGGATGCCGACATAGGCGGCTCGTTTCGCCAGCGGAATGCAGACGGCCACAATGCAGAAAGCGCCCGTGAAACAGCCAGCAGCACCGGCGCCGGCAATGGCGCGCCCGACAATCAGCATGGGGCTGTTGACGGCCAGCGCACAGAGCAGCGAGCCCAGCTCGAAAACGCCAATGCAGGCAAAAAAGGACCATTTCATGGAGAACTGGCTAAAGACGGAGCCGGCCATCGGCTGCAGCGCGCACATGGCAAACGAGTAGGCGCTACCGTACCAGGCAATGTCTTCGGTCGAGTGGAACTGCGAGGTGATGCGCGGGATAGCCGTGGCAATGATGGACGAGTCGAGGCTCATGAGGAAGATGGCCAGGCCGAGGCCGACAATGACCAAGACCAGGGGGAGGCCGGTCACTTCGTAGTCGAGCGCATCGTCGGGAGAGGATGCGTCCTCGACAACATTCTCGAAACCGGCATCATTTTTGGACTTGATGGACGGAGAAGAAGAGTCGACGCCGTCGCCGTCGCCGTCGCGTTCGCCGGCACTCGTGGACGGAGGTAGAGAGAGGTGATCATCGGTCGCCTTGCAGGGGCTGGCCCGGGAGGATTCGACGGGCCGCGTAAGCGCTGAAGGTGAAGGGTCGTCACTGGACATTTCGGGAAAGAGTGGGCGTGTTTAGTAGTAGTAAGTGGCGGAAGGTGCTTGCATGTGCAAGGAAGGTGCCGGAGGAGTGATTGCCGAGTGCTTGTTGTTGTTGTGGCCGTAAAAAGGATCGTACAGCCACGGCTTGCCTTCAATATTTGTATCTCGTTGGCCCTTTCTCGTCTTTGTTTTCGTTTTCCTGCTTTTCTCGTCTCTCTCTACTCAGATTGCCGTTTTGACAACCCCGACTTTAAAGTGGGTCTGTCCTGGCGCGCTGGTCGATTATGATTCATTCTGAGTGTGGCAGGTTTTCCTCTACTTGTGGTCACACCAAAATGTGGTGCGAGGTCAAGTACCGAAAGGCTCCACTTTTGTGTAAGTGCGTCCTGTTACATTTCTCCCTTTTCCTGTCAACAATATTCTTTTGAAAAACTCGTTAGTGTCTGCTACGCTCACTCCAATCGACTACGCTTCATGATCAGTTATGAGTGGGATATTGTTTTCACGGCTCTAGACGAGGCTGATGCAAATTGGGGTGCAAACTTGAACAGAGTTTGACGCAAATTTAAACAAAGCCGATCCTAAAAAACGAAAGTCTGTTGCCGTAACCAATACAGCCCTGCAGAGTCTGCACTTGGCAAGAGAAGAAACTTCATGCTACTCATAACGTGTAGCATTGGTATGCTCCCTTCTCCGTGATCAGTGTTTCGGCAGTGCCGCCGCTCTCCGTGGTACCAACGTTTGAGGAGAACTTTCTTGGAAATGAAGAGCCGTGTGTGACCACCATCACTGAGTTACATAGCAGACCTACTGCATCACACGCCCCAAACAACATGCCAACACACCCACAAACAGACAATCATAAAGTGTGGGTACACATATGCAAGGCTGAGGGCGACTTACCAGGGGGCCGTTTTTGTCTCCTTTGCTTTTCCTCCGGCTACCGACAACGTCTCGACCGGTCCAATGACGAACGAATCAGAATGAGCAGTTGAGACGCAGGGAGTGAAGTGAGGAAGTGAATAGATAAAGGCTAGAAAGTCAACAGCTAAAACAGGCCGCGGACACTTGATTCCAAATTAAAGAAAATTGAGAAGTGAACTGTGTATACCCCATCTGGTTGAATTGTTTATCCTCACGCCTCTCTTCTGCTGCAGCACAGAATTTTGTTCCAAGGAGACGTTTCCTCCATACTATGAAGGGTTAGTAGCAAAACATCAGACTAATTTTGGATTCCTGTTGTGGCCGTACAACGTAAAATGTGGTGCCAGACGGTACGGCAATGGACTACATCTCGTTTGCGTGCCAGCCACTGCCCGCGATAACAACGAGGACGGTCTCGTTGACGATGGCAACGCCGTGACGGACGTTTATATGGGCTACTGCAAAGTCGATGATAGCCTTGTCCGTCGAGAAGATTGTCCGGCTGGCACGCAGCAAATCGAGCGTCTCCTCGTCGCCTCGCTTGAAGTGGACGAGGACTTCGTCGGTTCATCGTCGAGCCTTCAGGGCCCGCGCACCGCTTTCAAGCTGCGCACGCAGTTGGCCTCATCGCCGGTCACATTTTCGCAACTCGGAAAAACAGCGACAAGACACACCGTGTTGGGTGCCATGTTACTGATAAGGCCTTCAGCAACAGAGGTCATCCGCCTGCGATGCGATTATGAAAAGTGACGTGATGCCAGCAATGTTTTCCCCGCCAGGCGGCCTTCCATTCATCGATGCGGACGTTCTGCTCACTGCTGAGCCTAACACGTCTTACTACTGCAAATTTAAATTCTTTACGGAAATCATATCAGAATAAAATGCAAAATATTAATTTATCTAAAAACAACACTATTTACCGAGTTGTCTATTTTAAAATAATAAACAAAAAAAAAAAAAAAAAACCTTCAACATTGCCATGAAGTCAAAAGATTCATGAGATTCTGGATTGTTATGTTGCGTACTAGTGCAGTCTTACACCATCGCCCCATAAGGCTTCCCCGTTCCCCGCGATTCCCGTTTCTCCCACATTTCTTAGCAGTCTACCTACGACGTATGGTTGCCTCTGTAACTGCTCCAGAACCACTTTTCTGTCATTGTTTACGTTAAATGTGCTGCTCACATTTGTACGGAATCCAACGAACTTGAATTTGTCATCTGCTGATTCACGTATTTACATCGCGGTCGCCATTCCCAGAAACGAACATTTGTCTGGACCCTCAGATTCTCCTCCAATGACGGCCAGTGTGGAACCACCGTAGCACTGGGGAGTGGCATAACCGGCGAGAACAGGCCCGCAGACAATCGCCTAGACATATGAATGGAAGACCTAACGCGGAGAACTGATGACAAAGCTTGCTGACACCGCAAGCTGCACAAGAATAGGGACATGACACGGAGAGACAGAGCAAGGAAAATGCCAGGCGAGAAGTTGGAAATTTGTATCATAATGATACATTGCGATGTAGACTGGTTTATGGTCCCGTGGTTAATCTTCGCAGAGGAGAGGGCAAGTGCGTTACGGGGGGATGATGTCCGCTAAAGACCAGCATCGATGGAATTAGTGATCATGATGCCGAGAGACGAGAGACAAGAGGCATGTCGATGCAGTACTCCGTACAATGACGGACTTAGGTCCTAGAGGCACGACCCGACGGGCCCAGCTAGCCCTTCTAACTCCTAAATCTGGGGCTCTGTTCGTAGCGTTTGGTAGCCCTACAAACGGACGCCGTGGAAAGGCGGGACGGCCAAGCCATTTCGTGTTTGCAAGTGAGATCCGATTTGCAATCAAGGAGAGTCGTATTACTTCATACGCGGCTGGCAAACCGCTGGCAAGGGCTGTAGGAAATGGATTGAAAACTGCAGACCTGGAGCTCTGTGATTTTGCTGGGTCCGGGTCCCTATGTTATCTCCATGGGTTCGGTGGGGCTAAGTGATTTGGTGGGGAGCAAAAGTACATATCGGTCGGTGAGGCTAGGTACCTCGGCGGGTAGAAAAGGTACTTATGAAGCTGGCGTTTCGCACTGAGACTACATAGAGAACAGCCCAACTAGAAGTCACTTTTTGTCCCTTTTCGGCGCACGACGCCAACGTCGCCGAGGTGACCTTCCTCTCTAGCGCTAACAGCACCAACCAACGCCCACTGGCGGGAGTGCACGAGCCGTGCTGCAACGTGTTGCAGGTGGGAAAAGAAGCTCTTTTGCACGCATTTTTCGACTTTCCCAAGGCTGTCGATCATTTGTGTAAGCTCCGGAGCACCGACCTTGAAGACGCGAGGCCGCGACCAAGAAGGCTGCCCGCAAAATGGGAGAAAAGGAAACGAAAAAAAGCCAAAGTAACAAAACCTCCACCAAAGTATTGCTCACGTAACACCGGGGTAAAATGAAACAACTGCTATCCCCGTGGGACATTGTTCTTTTACATCCGTCTCCGTGCACGTGGTTCCTTTTGGGCTGGCTTTCTGCTCGCCCTGTTCGTGGTGCCGCGCCGAAGCCATTTGAACGAGAACCCATACATATGGAAGCCATCTCGGACTCTGGCTGGACGGACGACGGGCGGCGGCGGGGGAGATCGACACTGCAGGGCGTCCTTGTATTTGTAGCTTTTCCTCGCCTTAGTAATTACGAAGCAACAGATGCAGCAGAAACGCAACCAACAGGCCGCAGACGCAACCGTAAATGCTCCCTGATGCTACTCCGTAAACCTTAATAAAAAATCTCAAGCTTAATCTGGCCCACCTCGGCGTGCTGGCGCTATCTCTGCTCCGTTGTTCCCCACTCCTCGCGTGGACATAATGTTTTCCCGCTGTTTTTTTTTTCTTTCTTTTCTCCCGCCATCATCGCGTGCTAGGCTTTGCTCACGCTCGAAGAGGTCGTGCCTCCCACCGGTCATTTTCTTTTCATTTCTCGGTTTCCACTTGCAAACCGAACCCATTTCCTTTCTTCTGTCAACGGCGCCCGGAGGTCAACTGTGCCCTGGTCCCCTATTTTTATTTCCCAGAGTCTCGGCGCTGTCACCTTTCCCCTTTGCATCCTTCTCTGTGTACTCGGGCTCCGCAGTCAGCACAGATTTTTAATAATCCGTTTTTACGTCTTACGTCCGGGTTTCGTCGTCTTTTCTCGTCTTTACATTTTGTCTCTCGAATTCCGTTCGTCTCTTCTTTTCTTCCATCTTCTCCGTCCCATTTGTCAGTCGTCCTTTTCTGTCATCCAGTCTGACATCTCGGGCCAACTTTGCGATCCTTCAATTTTCATTCACAACTGGCACATTCACTCTTTATTTCTTTATTTATTTCCTGTTCTTACTACTCCAGACGTCAAATCACTCCTTTATTTATATCTCGTGTATCCTCACCATATCTTTCTCAACCTATTTGGTTCTTTAATTCCATTTTATACTTCTCACCACCACACGAGGCCGATCTGATCAGCACTCTTCATAACCGCCTCAGTGTCTCAGAGCCACGCCGAGGCACTGCCTTTCCACGCGATCAACGACGATCAACGATCATTAATATCACAGCCACTTCTTCATTGCATCGTACATTCACACAGCTTCACCCAATATGTCAGGAAAGGAGACCAAGGTGGCCGTGCCCGGCAACGCCACCGACACCGACGACAACACACTGGCCGACCTCGAGCGCCCAACAGCGGCCGGCTCGGCCACATCGATCCAGGGAGACGCGATTTCCAAGGGTAATCCGTCGGCCGGCATCCGCACCAAGGAGACCGACCCAGAAAAGGCCGACAAGAACGTGACGGGCAACGACAACGACAACGACGAGTCTGACGAAGATAGTGCAGACGTCATGCCGCCTGGCGGCGCCGACCTGGCGCAGACGGCCTCCTTTAGCTTCACCGATGTGCCGGACGGCGGCTTACAGGCGTGGCTGGTGGTGTTTGGCGCCTGGTGCACGTCGTTCTGCAGTTTCGGCTGGATCAACAGCGTCGGCATCTTCCAGGAGTACTACCAGAACGGTCCTCTGCGCGACTACTCGTCTAGCACGATCTCGTGGATCCCGTCGCTCCAAATCTTCTTTATCATGGCCATGGGCCCGATTGTCGGCCGCCTGTTTGACGCCTACGGCCCTCGCTACGTTATTCTGGCCGGATCGCTGCTGGACGTGTTCGGCCTGATGATGGCCTCCATCTCCAAGGAGTACTACCAGTTCCTTCTCTCCCAAGGCGTCTGCAGCGCCATCGGTGTCGCGGCCATCTTCCAGCCCGCCCTCAGCTGCATCCCCGGCTGGTTCAACAAGCGCCGCGGCATGGCCTATGGTATTGTCTCGACGGGCAGTTCGCTGGGCGGCGTTGTCTTCCCCATCATGGTGTCCCGCCTGATCGCCACCATTGGCTACGGCTGGGCCATGCGCGCCTGTGCCTTTTTGATCCTCGGGCTGCTGATCATTGCCAACCTGACCGTCCACTCCCGCTTCCACGCCCACCCCAACTTTAAGCGCGGCGCGCCCCTGACGCGCAAGCAGATGCTCGCGCCCTTAACCGAGCCGGGCTTCGCTCTGCTGCTGGCCGGCATGTTCTTCCTGACGTTTGGCATCTTCGTGCCCATCACCTACATTCCGGTTGCCGCCTTGGCGACGGGCAACGTCGACACCAGCCTCGCCGAGTACTTGGTCTCGATCCTCAACGCGCTGTCGCTGTTCGGCCGTCTGCTGTCCGGCTGGGCCTCGGACCGCATCGGCAAGTACAACGCGTTTATCGTGTCGTGCTTCACTGCCGGCATCATCGTCCTGGCGCTCTGGATCCCGGGCACCAGCAAGGCCGCCACCATTGTGTTCGCTGCCCTGTTCGGCTTCTTCTCCGGCGCCTACATCTCGCTGATTGCCTCGCTCGTCGCCCAAGTCTCCCCGCACAAGGAGATCGGCTACCGCACCGGCCTGGTCTTCTTGGTCGCGTCGATTCCCGGCCTGATCACCAGCCCCATTGCCGGCGCTATCCTGGCCAGCGGCAACAACTGGGTCGGCGTCAAGGTCTTTGCCGGCGTGTTCGTGCTCGTCGGCTCGTGCATCACGCTCGGTGCCCGCATCAAGTACGCCGGCTTCGATCCGCGGACGGTCTTTTAGGCGTCATCTCGGTGCCTTTGACAAAGATCCTGAATGAAGACAGAGGAGTGAAGGGGGCTACATACTCATAATTGTAATAGAATGGGACTGCATGTGCATTAGATTGGAATCTGGGAGGGCATTTTTGTTGTTGTTCGATTTCCGAGTTGACTGTCTCTTCAACGAGAGATGCACTCACCTTTATATCACTTTGCATTTGAGGCGTTATGTGGTCGTCTGTTCACTTTCATAGAAATATCCCCGTTTAACACTTTAGAATAAAATACCCTTCACATCATTCATGCTGGTCTGTGGCATCGTATGCTTGTAAATTGTAGATTGTAGATTGTCATCTGTGTGTATCATGTTGATATTTCCGCATATCCTGTTGGTCCTATCCGTACATCCGTTGTGTCGTCTGCGGTCACGTCCCCGCATCGTATGTCCGCATCCGAAAGTCGTCCGCCACGGCGTTCCAGTCCATAAACCCGCGCACCCACTCCATGTCCATGCCCAGTCCAAGCGTGCTGTCGCCCAGGAACTCGGTCATATCGGCTTCTGCATACTCCGTGCCGTAGGGTGGGCCCACGGGGATACCGTTTGTAGGTGCGACAGGCTGCGTAGGCACGGGTATAGACGTAGGCATGGCTGAAGTTGATGGGAGAGTGACAGGCTGCGGCAGTAGGGAACTGTAGGGAGGAGGCGCTGTCACCGTACTTGAGATGGAGGTGACAGGTGCCACAGGCTTGCTGCCGTCGTCCATATGAACGTCGCCGTCCGACTTGTCAGGAACCATAGTGGTTGCTGTGTTTGCAGTTGGGGCACCACGCTTTGCAGCATCCAGCGCCGACCGCACCCTCTGAGCCTTATCACGCAAGGCCATCAGCACCGCCCACTTTGAGTTCCGGCCTCTCACATTCTGTCGTTTCTGGCGAGCATCCTCCATGGCATACATGCCCTCGGCCACCGCCCATGCCCGGTCTCTCAGCGCAGCATTCGACGCCGGCACCGGCTGCACGCACAGGTGCCACAGCACGTACAGCAGCGTGTGGTACTGCGGGTAGATCTCGGCCGTCCACCGGTAGTCCTGGATCAGATCGTCCTCCATAATGTCGACGTTGATCTCAATGACCTCGCACGCCAGCCGCAAATGGTCCTCGTTGGCGATGGCGCGGTGCCGGTCGGCCTCGGACTTCATGCCGGCCGCAAGGATCGCCGCCAGCTGCAGCCGCGTCACAAAGTCCATCTTGAGCTGGATCAGGCGCACCATCTTGTAGGTGGCGCGCTGCACGGGGACGATCATGTTGCACTGGAGCAGCAGCTCTTCGACATAGGCGTTGCGGTTGGCCATGATGGACTGGCGGCGGTCTTCAGTGAGGGGCAGGTCTCTAGCTAAACGGGCAGACGAGGACCCTCCTCCATTTTGGGTGGCCTTCATTTCCGTCAACAGACGTATCATGTAGGCCATGGTGATACCGAGGCGACGGATGCAGACGGGCAAGGTCATTTCGGTCCAGCGCATTTGAGGGATAGGTAGGGATGTCATGTCCGGATGGATATCGCGGTCATTGAGATTCAGGGCCTCCTGGCAGTCGACATCTGTGTCTGTCAGATTGATATCGATGCCATGATCTTCTGCCGCCCTGTCGTCCTGCTTGATCATGTGGCCCCAGACACGGCGGCGGATCTCGGACTCGAAGGGCGACAAGTTAAAATTGGCACCGTCACGGTGGAGACCAATCGACTGCGCCAGCCGCAGAACCATGCCATACAAGATCCAGATCGACTGACCAGGGCTGTGTGCGCGAGATGTTCGCTATGACGTGTCAGTGAGATGATCTTCAAAAGCGAGAGGTGCCGTAAGACGTACCAAGAACAGAGTCAGCGCCTGTAAGGTCGGCAGACTTGGTGACTCGAGGAACCGCGCCTTGACGAGAGCTCGCTCCATGCCGGCACGGTACCGGTCGAGTGCAACCCTCTTATCTTCACCAAATGCGGCGCGGTAGGCTTCTGGCTGGTAGACTGTGACGGCCGCATAATATATCGAAAACAGCAGACTCTCAAATGCTGGCTCAGTCGTGTCTGGGTTCTGGATCGCCGTGAATACGCCCACCTCGGCCGTTGGCACATGCAGCACCTTGTTCATTGGCTCCACGCTATGCAGAAACTCTTGCCACAGCTGCATGGCATGCCGTTTGGGTGGATGGAAGGCGGCGTTGCTGTTATTTCGGCTGGACTGCGTTGGCGGTGCCCATGGCACTGGGACATGGCCGCTGCTGGTGACCATGCCAAAGAGCGTAAAGGCCGGTATTGACGTTTGTGACGCCGCATGGTCGAGTGAGTCTTCTGCCTCGCCCTCTTTTGGTGATGCCAATGCCGACCGAAACTCTTCCTCTTCTTCCAAAATCTTTGACAGCAGGAGCTCGTTGATGTATCGGCTGGCATATGCGTTCTGTACGAGGATCTCCTGGGCTGCTGCGCCGTTCTCACTCTGTGTGCCGTCTCGAGAAGAGGATGTGTCGTCCTCAATCCCGCCGGGAGTTCCGCTTGAACGAGTTTCGTCGCCGTGATTGTAGTTCGCCAAGGCAGTCGATATTGATGTTGGGGCCCGGTTGGCGGCTCGTCTCTCAAGCGCAGCGCCGAGGCTGCCAGTAGGGGCATGCCCGTTCGTCCGTGATTGTGTTGTTGTTCGCGCCTGTGCGGGTGCTGTGTCGCTGTCTTCTCCATTGTCGTCACCTCCACCCTCTGCATTGTCTCCTCCCGCAACGGCGACGATTGTCCGCTCCAGTTGCACCAGCCGTGACGCAATGTCAGCAATTGTCGTCTTTGGCTGCCGTGGCGCCCGCTTGTTGGACGGGTAGCAGCACAGGACACCCGATCGAACGCAATTGGCGCATGGCGTCGTCTTGTCGCACTTCACTTTGCGCCGGTGGCACACAATGCACGACCGCTCCACGGCCCGCTTGGGCGCTGCACGGCGAGGCTGTGTCACCCTGTAGGCAGGAGATGCGCCAGTTCCGGATGCAGTCCGAGGCGACGGCGTCTGGCCGTTTGCATTCGCCGTCGACGACGACGGGTCAGTCGGGGCTGACATGCTGGTCGTGTGAATAAGCCGAGTTGGTGTTGTTCAACGAATGTGGGTGAGTGTAAGATGTGTAATAATCATTTTAAGTTGATTCCGGGTATCTTGTCGTTTATTTTGTTGTTTTGCTGTTGTCGTTTGCGACTCTTTTGGTGAGAAGTGAGGTCCCGAGGAAACGGCGGACGGCAAGGAGTTACGGCGTGAGGCAGGACAATACTCCGAGTAGGAGCCCACTGCTTTGCGCCTGCCATTTCGCTTTCGTCCCATTGTCGCCTTTCGCGCGGCACATCACGTGCACGGCGTTGGTGAATCCCGTGTCGGGAAAGACCGAGCAGCTCATTGTCAAAGCCTGACGAATGGAGGATTAGAATAATTAGAAACAAAGTAAGATGGAAATGAAATCAAAAGTCATAAGGCTGGCCTCGTTTGGTATTTACGTCGTGGCCGGATACATTGTTGCGACTTCCGTCGTGACCAAGACAGGTGCCCGAATTGGTTGTCTGCCACGGGCTGTGCTAATAGTCTTTCGTCTTATATTTTGGGCCTTCTTTCACTACCAATTTACCTTACGCCAACTACCGGTCTACAGCCTTATCTGTTCTTGGTTCATCCCCGTTGGCGTCTTTGCATTTTGCAGTTATTGTTCGTTTCTCGGTTATCTTTCCTTCGCCCATTCTTCACGTATTTTCTCGCTTTCATGTGCTGCCCACATGCTTGGAGAAATGCACGTTTTTGCACGTATTCTTCGTTTCACGGCCACCGAAACACCAAATCCCCCCTTTGCGTGCCGACCGCGCCTTCCCAAAACAGGGCATGATTGCTGAGGCTGCTCACGCAAAGACACGCTAACAGTGGGCGAAGGCGGTAACTCCACCAAAATGTTCGCAGAAACACGCTGGAAGCAGGTGCGATGGCGTCGCACCAGAGCCAGCATTGGTCCAAAATACGCCAGCCAAGACCAGCTAGACCAGCTCTCCAGCCCTGCCATGTCCCTGGTCGTGTCCTTGTCGTGTCCACTTCCCATCTCCATCCAACTCCACTGTCGCACCGTCCTTCTATCCCCTTTGGCAGTGATACGTTGTGCCTTTGCTTCGTGCCTGCCTTCTTCGAACTGTCTGTGTGTCTCTGTCCCTTTTCATTCAACATCTCCCCTGTCTATCTTGTCTTGTCCTTCTTGGCTTTGTTGTTTGTTCCCGTCTTCTGTTTCGATTCTCTTCGACAACAATTCATCCCCCATCGGTATAAACAACATTCATCCTGTCGGCGATCCGTTGACGACCGTGACGACGGGCCAAACCTCCGCGACCATTCCTCCCTCCCTTGCGACGATCCTCTTCAACAAACTTGACATCGACTTTCATCAACGTCACACCTCCCCCCTCACATCGCCATGGCCGCGCGCTGGGGCAAGCGGCGGCTGACGCTCAGTCTGCTGCTGTCCGGCATCATCGGCCTCCTCTACTACCAGTCGAAGCACAACGCGGCCATGAGCTCGCCATGGGGCAATGTCCTGCCGCCAGGTTCGCCGCCACCACCACATCCCGAAGAAGGAGTTGGTGCTCCCGCGCCTGGCACAATCCCCAACGACGGCAAGTTCCACTGGTCGCAGGTCGCGCTGCACAACCCGATCCCCGTCGAGTCGATGCGGCCGGTGCCCCAGCCCAACGCCGTCACGCTCAAGGGTATCCCCAAGATCCAGCACGAGTTCAAGACCGAGTCGGCCGCCGACCGCGACATTCGCCTGGAGAGACTGAGTCTGGTCCGGGGCAACTTTACACACGCCTGGAACGGCTACAAGACGCACGCGTGGATGGCCGACGAGGTGCGGCCGCTCAAGGGCACGCCCGTGAGCAAGTTTGGCGGCTGGGCCGCGACACTCGTCGATACGCTGGACACACTGTGGATCATGGGCCTGCACGCCGAGTTCCAAAACGCCGTCAATGCGATCGAAAAGATTGACTTTTCGACGACCAATTTGGACGAAGTTAACGTCTTCGAGACAACCATCCGCTACCTGGGCGGCTTCTTGTCGGCCTACGATCTGAGCGACGGCCAGTACCCGTCGCTCCTAGCCAAGGCCACCGAGCTCGGCGACATGCTGTACCTCGCCTTTGACACGCCCAACCACGTGCCCGTCACGCGCTGGAAAATGAACGACCGCCGCAAGGGCAACCCGCAGACGCCGCACAAGTCGTCGCTCGTGTCGGAGCTGGGCTCCTTGTCGCTCGAGTTCACGCGCCTGTCCCAGCTCACGGGCAACCCCAAGTACTACGACGCCATCCAGCGGATCATGGACCTGTTCGAGGCCCAGCAGGACCGCACGCACCTGCCAGGCTTGTGGCCTGTCGTGGTCAATGCAGAGTCGGCCGACTTTACGGGCAGCTCTGGCTTTACGATTGGCGGCATGGCCGACTCGCTCTACGAGTACCTGCCCAAACAGTTCTTCCTGCTCGGTGGCGCCGTCCCCGCCTACCGCGACATGTATGTCAAGGCCCTGGCCGCCATGAACGAGCACATCTTCTTCCGCCCCATCACCAAGTCGAAGAAGCCCATCCTGTTCCCGGGCGACAAGAACACCAACGGCAAGCTGCCGGCCGAGTCGATCAAGACGGTTGCCAAGGTGCAGCACCTGGGCTGTTTCGCCGGCGGCATGGTCGCTTTGGGGTCGCGCCTGTTTAACCGCCCCGCCGACATGGCCATTGCCGAGCAGCTGGTCGAGGGCTGCATGTGGGCCTACGAGTCGGCCCCGGCCGGCATCATGCCCGAGATCATGACCGTCTCCCAATGCTCCATCGGCACCAAGAGCGAGGCGTGTGCCTGGAACGAGAAGACCTGGCTGGGTGACGTTGCCAACAAGCACCGCCCGGGCGGCCCCAAGAAGGACGGCAACCCCACGGACGGCTTCGACGTCGCCAAGGCCGTCGAGAACCAGCGCCTTTTCCCTGGCGTCCTCAAGTACGACGACCGCCGCTACATTCTGCGCCCCGAGGCCATCGAGAGCGTCTTTATTCTCTACCGCCTCACAGGCGACGAGACCCTGCTGGACCGCGCCTGGGGCATGTTCGAGTCCATTGTCAAGGTCACGACGACCAGCATCGCCCACACGGCCGTCGACGACTGCACCAAGCCCCTGGAGACGTGGGCCGACAGCATGGAGAGCTTCTGGCTGGCCGAGACGCTCAAGTACTTTTACCTGATTTTCGAGGACCCCAGCGTCGTCAGCCTGGACACGTACGTCCTCAACACCGAGGCGCACCCTCTGCGGCGGCCGGCGTAGGCGAAGAACGAAGCGGCTTTTTGTATGGCTTGATTTGACTTGGTTTATTCGTTTATCGGTTTATTGGTTTATTGGGTTATTGGGTTATTCCTGGCACTGTCGATGAGGTTACGGCCCGGCAGTGTCTGTTACGATAGTTTTCACTTTTGATTTTGGCGTTCATTGGTATATATTTTCCCACCTACTAAATCTGAATCAAATGGGATATGCAAGTGTGGTACGACACGAGCCGCTGCCTGTAAGGTACGCATTGCCTTCAGCCCTACGAATGGGGGTCATACGATATTCGCAGTGAATCTGGGGGAGCATTGAAGAATCTGCCAACAAACCCGGGGTAACTCGGGACCACCCGCCATGCACAAATGCGGCGTTCTTTACTCACCAGCTTAAATCACCATATTCGACACTTGCTCTATGCAGAAAGTGTTGGGAGTTGGTGCGGCATATATTGTCAAGACTTGGCTTATGGATCTTTTATCGTTCATATCTCCTATCTTGTGCCGAACTTAAACCTCGGTGACATCATCCCTCCAATATGCAGTATGGGGACACTAGCATGGCCTCAGGGGAAATGCACGAAGGTGGCATCGAAATTACGAATAGCACCGGGAAAAACTAATAAAACCGCTTCAGGGTCTAGTCTTGCAGGGCGAAATTGGGAGAAATGGCATTCAAATAGAGTGTGAGAAGTGTTGTCGGGGCGGTTCGGGAAAAGATGCGGCCGCTTCCTAGGCGTTGTTGGGGGCGTCAAAGGGCGCGGGATGCGAGTAAGCGCCGGTTAGGGGAGGCTTTAGGGGCACGCGATGGCGCAAATATTCGTAATTTACGCGATTCGGCAATGCAAAGCCGACATTTTTGGTGTGACTAGCGCGCAGAACCCCTAAAACAGTAAAAACCTCACCAATACGGCTCCGAGCCGGGCACTTTTCGAGAGTAAGATGGAGGAAACCCGAGAAAACTTTAGATAATCCGACTCTTTTGTTAAAAACAACAACAAACAGAAAATGACGTGAAAGAGTGGCTTGACATTTTATATACTGGCCTTCGGCAAACCAGTGCGACTCTATCGAAGACTCTGCGTCACACCTTGGACTTTCCCCATTCGTCATCCAGCCGCAACCAACTCCTTCCTTCCTTCCCCGAACTCCTTACCCGACTACGAGCCGATATCTGACTCCTTCCCGCTTTCTGCCATATTGACAGTCACTCGTTTCCTTCGTCGTCTCCGTTCTCCTTCGTCACACTTGGCCGTCGACAACATTTACCTCGACCTTCAGTCTTGCTCCCACAGCAATGTCCGCGCTGCTGTCGCGCGCCTTCTGGCGGCCGCAGCCGTTGCGCCCGCCGCCGGGGCGCAACCTGAGTCAACTCGTCGCATGCAAACCACAACCCCTCCAACCCTTCCGCTTTCGCCTCCACAGCTTCCAACAGCAGCCAATATTTCGGACAGGAAGAGCACCAAGGCGGACACAGACGACACAATCAAAAGCGGAGCCACAACCACACACGGAAAAGACCGAAGCCCTTCCGAAAACCGAGTCGCACAAGAGCCTACCGTCACCGGGCCCGCCCAAGGACGACCCGATCCCATTACCGAGCAATGTCACACCCTTGCCGTTATGGCAGCGTCTCGGGCCATTAACTTGGGCCGCCGACTCGTACGGCCGCGCCCAACGGCGGAGGCCATATGTCACACAGCTGTGCAGCGCCCTGGTCATTGCGCTGTGCGCAGACTTTTCGGTGCAGCGCCTGAGTCCAGGGCCATATGATCCCATGCGCACACTGCGGTCGTTGGTGATCGGTGCCATCTCGGCCATCCCGGGCTATAAGTGGTAGGTAGCAGGCAGACACTCCCGACACGCCCCTCGCCGTGATCATCAGATCATCTATTAACGTACTAACGTACTCTTGCAGGTTCGTCTATCTTGCGCACAACTTCAACTACAGCAGCCGCGCCCTGTCCCTCTTGACCAAGGTCTCCATCAACCAGGTCGTCTTTACGCCCATCTTCAACACGTACTTCTTTGGCATGCAGGCGCTGCTGGCCGGCGAGTCGCTGCAAAAGTCGTGGGAGCGCGTGCAGCAGACGGTGCCCACCAGCGTGGTCAACTCGCTAAAGGTGTGGCCGGCCGTGACGGCGTTCAGCTTCACGTTCGTCCCGCTCGAGTACCGCAGCATCTTTGCCGGCGTGTTTGCCGTCGGCTGGCAGACGTACCTCATGTTCCTGAACCGCAAGGCCGAGGAGGCCAAGGCGGTCGGTCCGACTGATACAACAGTCGTTGCTTTGGGAGACAGCGCTGCCGAAACCACGAGCGTCAAGACGCCGGCCGTCGCGACGCCCCTGGTGGCAGCCGGCAAGCAGTGAGGTTAGCTCACTTAAATGCGTGGTATCCTGCGTCAACTCGATTTACGATTCCATCTACTATAATTACTGTCCTTCTTTTAGATATTTCTTTTGTCATTTTAAATAGACCATAGACTTGGCAGCATACGTTTTACCAAATGTCAAATACTTGTCTAAATGAGTCTGTCTTGATTACTCTTAAATCGAACGACGCACACAACGAAACGAACGGCTTGACAGCCAAATGATACCTTTAAAATGACGAACACTGTTAAATAAATAGTTCCAGGCCCACAGTGTCTTTAATGTTTCCATTTTGACAAAATGAAGCCCATCGAAATGTTGGCGTCGTCTTGTTTGTTGGGTCACGTGTCCTATGGACTGATGTCACGTGCACTAATGCCTCAAAAAAATCGCGTCTTTCCGCGATAGCTTCGTTACCTCAGCCGAGCTTTTGTTTTAGCTTTAGTTTCTAGCTGTCCGTTGCTCCGTCGAAGCTCTCACTGGCAACCCCGTCGGCCATTGGCGTTTCTCTCTTTCATTTTTCGCCAGTACTGCATCTTGTTCCTGTCGCAACCACCGAAAATGGCCCGCCTTCTCCGCATACGGCCATCGCTGGCACCAGGTCTGCGCCCGGCGCGCATCACCCGGCCGGGTCTGGGTCTGGCCATGCGCATGCGGCACAACTCGACGACAACCCCCTCAAATACGACCATACCTACGCCCGCCGATGCTGCCAAGGCCGCCACTGCGGCGGCGGCAAAGACCGCTGTCGAAGAGGCCCACGCCGAAGGAAAGTCGGCTGTCGATGCTGCGATTGAGACGGTCAAGGCCGAGGCTCCAGCGGCCACCGTGAAGCCGGCGTTTGATACTGTCCCGCTGGTACCGAAAGTGAAGCCAGCCCAGCCTGCCGCCGACACCGCTACTGTGACCGAGACTGTCAAGACTGCTGCTTCTGACGCCAAGACGACCGCCAACACTGCCACCGAGGAAGTCAAAGCCGCCGTTTCTGACGCCACGAAGTCCGCCACCGAGACGGTAAAGGACGCTGCTGCTGATGCAGCCAAGGCTGCTGCCCCCGTCGTGGCCAAGTCTGCTGTATCAGAGACTGCGATATCGGCCACCGAGACAGCCAAGTCGACAGCCGAGAGCGTCAAGACGGCTGCCGCTGACACGACAACGACTGTCAAAGAGACTGCCAGATCTGCCGCCGAAACCGTCAAATCCGCGACTCCTCCTCCCCCTCCAACTCCCTCCCGGTCTGCTTCCCGTGGTGGATCCTCCTCGGCCGGTTCCGGCCTCCGCACTGCTTTCTACATGACAACAGTCGGCGCCACGCTGTTTGCCGTCTTGTTGTACGGCACCGACACGCGTGCTTCGGTCCACCGCTGGATTGTGCCGCCATTGATCCGCACGCTGTACCCCGACGCCGAAGACGCCCACCATATTGGCACGGAGGCCTTGAAGGTGTTGCACAGACTCGGTCTCAACCCCAAGGACCGCACGGACGACATTCGCAACGTCAACAAGAACGTGCTGGAGGGCTCGGCGTTTGAGTACGCTTTGAGCAACCCGGTCGGTATCTCGGCCGGGCTCGACAAGGACGCCGACATTCCGGATGCGCTGTTTGACCTGGGCGCCGGTGTCGTCGAGGTCGGCGGCTGCACGCCTCTCCCGCAGGCCGGCAACCCGCGGCCGCGCCTGTTCCGCGTGCCGAGCGTCGAGGGCCTGGTCAACCGCTACGGCCTGAACTCGGTGGGCGCCGATGCGCTGGCGTCGCGACTGCGCACCCGTCTGCGGGCGTTTGCCCGTGCCCACGGCCTCAGCGAGGCCGACGTGCTGTCGGGCGCCGCAGGCGTGCCCGTCGGTTCGCTGCGGCAAGGCAAGATCCTGGCGGTGCAGATGGCCAAGCAAAAGGACACGCCCGAGGGAGATGTCGCGGCGGTCGCCCAGGACTATGTCTATTGCGTGCGCCGGCTGGCGCCGTATGCCGACATCCTGGTCGTCAACGTCAGCAGCCCCAACACGCCCGGTCTGCGCGACCTGCAGGCGGTCGAGCCTCTCACAAAGATCCTGGCGGCCGTCGTCGACGAGGCCAAGAAGACGGCCGCGCCGTCGTCGAGCGCGGCCGCGCACACGGCTGCCGTCGAGTCGGGCCTCCAGACGCTGCGGGCCCGCGCGCCCCGGGTCATGGTCAAGGTGTCGCCCGACGAGGACGAGGACGCGCAGATTGACGGCATCGTCGAGGCCGTCTTTGCCAGCGGCGTCGACGGCATCATTGTCGGCAACACGACCAAGCGGCGCACCGGTCTTGTGCCCGAGAAGCTGCGCCTGCGCTCCAACGAGCAGGCCAACCTCAACGAGACGGGCGGCTTCTCGGGCCCGGCCATGTACGACCGCACGCTGGCCCTGGTCGGGCGGTACCGCCAGAAGCTGGACGAGCAGTCGAGAGCCGACCCGAACTCTGAGCGGAAAACACTGTTTGCATCTGGCGGCGTGACGAACGGCGAGCAGGCGCTGAAGCTGCTGAACGCCGGCGCGAGCGTGGCGATGCTGTACACGGGCCTCGTGTACGGCGGTGCTGGCACAGTGACGCGGATCAAGGAGGAAATGCGGGCGCAGGTCGGCGAGGGCAAGAAGGAGACGGCTTCAGAAACAAAGGCATAGACGGGAGGTGCAAAAACGTAAACGAGGGCATGTACATGTTTTATCATTGTATTATTTGTTAGACTTTTATCGCATTGTCATTTATTTTCTTCCTTTTTTGATTTATTTTTCTTTCCGTCTGTCTATTGTACTGTTCAATCTAGAAAGGAGAGACTGCATAAAATCAAGGCTTTTATTATCATCGTTTCCTTAATCCAGCATGCTTCAGTCCACGTTCGATCTCCATCTCCGCTGGAGCCATTTCCACCAGCTTCTGGGTTTTACCTCGCCGGAACAAGAACCTTCCATTCTATCGACGTCACATTCGTCCTCCTTGACAAACTGGACGCCCTCGAGACCCTTGGCAGTCTTTCTCTTGGCCTTCTCGGGCAGCAACTCCTCGTAGAGCGGCAGGAACTCCAGATTCTGGTCTTGCTGGTTGTCCGGATGGGCCATCATGAGCTCTTGTTCGTCGTACATGGACTCGGGAAGGTCGATGTCGGGTGCGGCCTCCCTGCCCTTCAGGTCCATATCCTCGACAATCTTGTCAATGGCCGCCTGGATGCTGGCGTAGTGCTCAACCTGCTCGGGCACCCGGTTGCCGCCATTGCGCCAGTTGTTCTCGGTAATCGCTGCCCGCAGGTACGGCAGCGCCTCCACGATGTGGCCCGTCATCAGCAACAGCTGGCCCAGGTTCTCGTTGAACCCGGCCCGGCCGAACGCGTCGGCCACTAGCTCGCCCGTGGTCTCGTCGATCCATGTGCCTGCTCGGCGTTGGCCTTCCAAAGTGTAGAGGTCGCGGGCAAACAGGGACATTTGCATGGCCGCCTGGATACCATCGGCTGTGCCCTGCATCCTGGCATCCGGGATACGGACGGCCAGCTCGCGAAGCTCGGTGCGGCGCGCGTCCGAAAGAGCAAGGGCTGTCTGGTTCTGCGCGAGCGTGGCACACCTGGCGCACTGGCACGCGAAGCCGTGGACATCGTGCAGGAGGTGTTTGCGCGTCTGGGAGCTGTTCTCCTCGTCTTGGTTGATGTCTGGACTGTTAGTTTCCCGCACAATGGACCGTGGACTGTGGGATGGGGATGTTGGAGACGCACAGCTGTAGGTGAGCTCTTCGCCTTCCTGGATGTCGCGGGTGGCCCACAGCGTCAGGGACATCGTGTCTGGGTGGACGGAGATGGCGAGGCTCCTCTGTCAGTATGTACGCCGTAATCAAATCACAATTGTTTCAAGAGCCGGTGTACCCACTTTGGATTGCAGTCGTGGTTGATCTTGGCGATGACGGGGAAGAGGGCGTGGAAGGACTGGCCACGGTAGGCCATGCCGAGCGCGTTGCTGGCAAAGATCTTTTCCTCGCGTGACATGGTCATCTCGTGGGTGTGCCTGTTCATGTCCTGCAGTGTCTGGGGATTTTTGTAGTTGGCATTCTCCGCGCCCATGGACATGGCTGCCGATGCCTCCTGCGTCTCATATTCAACAAGCACCGCCTGCTCCCACTGGTCCTCGCTGTTGGGGTTGGGAAACGTGCGGATCTCCTTGTAGTGCGGCTTGATCTGGAGGGTCTCCTTGAGGTAGTCGCCCACAGCACCAAGACGGTCAAAGGCCACCCGCCAGACACGGGCTCGCGCACTGCTCGTCTCGGGCGCCAACCCGTGCAGATCCTCCATCGAGTTTGTCGCAGCGGCTTCCAGTGGGCCGACAGCTTGTAAGTGCGCCAGTAACACAGGACGGTCGACCACGACCGGCTCGCCCGCTCTGATATTTCGGATTGCAACAGCGCCCGTGTGCTTGTTGGTCGTGCTCTCGCGTTCGCGGCGGCGGCGGACGTCGTCCTTTAAGAGGCGCGCATACTTGGTGGCCAGCACGTGGTCGATTTCCTCCTGTAGCATTTCGTAGCCGCCGTCGGCCTCAGAGCCCTTTTCTCTCACCCGTTCCCGCAACTTCCTTTCCAGCTCGCTGTAGGAAGAGTCGTTGTCGTCATCCTCTCTGTCGTCGTCCTCCTCCTCCTCGTTCATCTCTCGGAACATAGCGGCTATTCTAGACTTTATCATGATCGTCCGGAACTCGTTGTCTTGCGACGCGGGCTCGGCCGTGCCGACCATGCGGAACGCAAACGCAGGCGTCTTGCCCGTGTAGCGGTCAAAATGGGGGATCTTGTCTGGGCTCAGCTTGAACTTGTTGAGGGACATGGCGTCGGCCGCAGACTCTTTGGTCGTGATAATCACCATCGGCTGGTTGTGGTTGTTTCTGGACGAGGAGTACGGCTCGATCAGGTCGGCCAGGCCCAGATCCGCAAGACCCAGACCAGTGGCCGGCGTGTCGGCCGCCATGACGCAGTAGTTGCTTTTGTTGGCGCAAATGTGCGGGCTCGACCAGGCGATAGTTGTGTTTATGTTATGCCCCGTGGTTGACTGCAGCTGCGGTCTATAGCGGCAGCTGCCTTGCGAGAGGTAGTCTATGAACCCGGCCACGAGCGGGTGGATGCTGACGGCGCACAGCGCGACAACCGACGCCGTCATCGTCCGTGATACTGGGTTGTTGTCCATTGTGCTTGTGCGGGTAGAAAGAAGGAAGGTTGCAATAATACCTTTTTGGGAGGCCGTTCTCGATGATACCGGGGTCTTCGAGTTGTAAGTTGGTTTTTTTGGTGGAAGAAGGGATGAAGCAGTTGTGGTACGGAACAGGGGCATTCATGTTTTGTATCCTTCTGTATGGCCCTAGGCTATTCTTCCTAAAATAAAGAACACTGTTTTTCCCTCCCATTCTTTTGTTTTTCCAGCCATGCACTAGTTGTTTAAAATTTGTGCGAATATATTCTGGGTGATGACACGTCTACAAGTGTTGGTGTCTGTACTAATAGCGACTAAACATCACCAGATGCACACTTGGATGTACAAGGCTGCGCACAACGGCCACCCATGTTTCATCATCACCAGAAGTGCATTTTCATACAAGGTGCATCTACAAGTGTCCTCCACTGTACATTAATAATATTTTATCGCATTGTGTGTTGAATAAAAATCAAAAGATTGCGTACTTTCGCCCCTTTTGCTGCCCGGTCGCACCTGCATATGATGAAGGTGTCTCTGCGACTTACACACATTTGGCGCTAAAAGGGTTCTAAATGGGGCCACATCAACACCGCGTACGCCGAACTCATATTGATGACGAGCACACACTATCGCTTCTGTCCGTCCCGTTATTAAGGGTCCTTGTAAAATTTTACAAAAAAAATCGTGTTGGAATTTACTTAATAAGGTTTTTTTTTGGCTTATCTTCGATTTAAAGATCCTTATTCCTTGGTTTTCACGTTGTTTCCGACTTCGAAACGCAACAAATAAATACTCCCTACTTTTATTACAGCACATGTTTAAGTATAATTATCTACTTCGCATCCATACTTCCATTATTCTCTATCGTTATTTGTACTCTATGATGTATAATGCAGACGGAAAAACAAAAGCGTGGCCCCTTTTCGCTATATCTGACTGGGACCACGCACCGAGCCCTGTTGCACGGACACCAAGTCGAGCAGCTCGTGCAGGACAGCCATATTGCCCTCTTGCTTTGCAACCTGCACATCCTTTCCACGCAGCACGTCGAGCAGCTGTTCTCTTGTGAGCTCCATGGCCAAGTCGGCCTTGTCTTCCGGCGCTGGTGCTGACTGGAGCAGCCGTCGTGTCAGGACGCCATTGCTGACGAGCAGCCGCCATGTCTGCTGGCCGTGTGGCGTGGCGTTTGTGACGGCAAAGTCAATGGAAAAGGGCGTCTCGCGCAGGCCGGCCCGGTCGCCGTCGAGCTGCACGGCCAGGATCTCGAGCCACTGGTCGACGGCCAGGTTGGGGCCGAGGGGCGTGGCGCCGCCGGCGACCATGCCGGAGGCAGTGCCGGTGCGCAGTCGCTGGGCGGCGGTCAGGTAAAAGTTGCGCCAAGTGGCGTTTTCGGCGCCGAAGCCGAGCTTTTCGAACGCGTCGGCCAGCAGAGGCACGGCCGGATTGGACTGTGACGAATCGCCGAGAGAGGCAACGGCGTGCGCCAGCAGCGTCACGGCGAAGCGGTGGTCGCCGCGGCCCATAAACGTGCGCGCCTTGTCGCACAGCGACGCCACGCCACCAAAACACTCAACGTACCGCGCGCCCTCGTCCTGGGGCGGGTACGGCCACAGGTGCGCCGGGTTGCCATCGAACCAGGTCATGTACTTTTGGTAGATGCCCTTGACGTTGTGCGAGAGCGAGCCGTAGAAGCCGCGGCAGTGCCAGGCGCGAGACAGCGCGGGCGGCAGTGTCAGCGTCTCAGCAATCTCGACGCCCGTCTTGCCCAGGTTCATCTGGCGGACGGTCTGGTCGTGCAAAAACCCGTAGAGATCGCGCTGTTCCGAGAGGCGCGTCACGAGTCCCGCGGTCGTCCACGTCGGCCAGTTGTGGCTGCCAAACAGGACGTCCGAGCCCGCGCCAAACCGGCAGATGGCCTCGTCCAGGTAGCCCGACCAGGCCTTGGCGTCGCGCACCTGCGCGCCTCGCAGGGTCACAATGTTGTGCATGCAGTTGGTGGCCGTTTCCGGGATGCAGAGCGCACGCAGGTCGGGGAACCAAAAGTTGATCTCGGCGGGTGCCTCGCTACCCGGCACCATCTGGAAGACAATGCGGATGCCGTCGACGGTGAGCTCTTCGCCGGTTTGTTGGATGAGCACGGTCGGCGGAATGAGCGAGGTCGTGCCGGTGGACGAGCCCATGCCGAGCCCGGTGCCGATCTGGCCGGTCGGCCCGCGCGGCAGGGCATTTCCGTACATCATGGCGCCGCGCCGCCGCATCGCCGGACCCGCCAGGATGCTCTCGCTCATGACGGCCTCGATGAAGCCTTCGGGCGCAATGATTGGTATGTTGGACGCGTCCGCCTCCGCCTGGGTGATGACGCCAGCCGCGCCCATGTAGTGGTCGCCGTGTGAGTGCGAGTAGATCATGCCCGTTACTTTGCGCGTGCGCGCCGCCGGGTCGACCTTGCCGCGGTGCTCGCGGTACAGCGTCAGCCCGGCCGCGGCGCATTCGCACGAGATAAGCGGGTCAACAATCAGCAGGCCCGCCTTGCCCTCCACAATCGTCATGTTCGACAGGTCGAGCGCGCGCACCTGGTAGATGCCCGGCACGACCTCGAACAGGCCCTGCTTGGCGTTGAGCTGACCCTGCCGCCACAGGTGCGGATGTGCCGTCGGCGGGCATTCCGCCTTTATGAAATCGTAGGCGTCAATGTCCCAGACGACGCGGCCGGCGTCGTTCTTGATCACGCCGGGCGTCAGCGCCGCAATAAAGCCGCGGTCGGCGTCACGAAAATCGCGTGTGTCTTCAAACGAGGGGTCCATCTTGGGATGTGTTGAGGATGGCGATGAGGGCTTGTCAACGTCAATTGTTGATTTTCGTGCGCAAACGAGTTGGAGCCGACGTTATATGATCCTTGGCATGTGCGGGAGTCGGCCATTGCAGGTTCCGTCACCGATGGCCGGTGGCCGCCAGTTGGGCCTGGAGGCGTTGAAATTGAAAATGACAGAAATCGAATTGAACATTGCCGGAGGGGGTGATCTCGGTAATGGAAAAGAAGGCAAAGTCGGGGAGTTGTCGTGGAGAATTGGAGTAATTACGGAGTACATTCGTTTGTGATTATCTTGCGGAGAACGTGTCTTGGTTCGACACAAGCCTTGCTCTGACTACGACCAGCAAGGCATGACCAGCGAATAGAGTGCATGACATGACATATGTCGCCAGTAGCTCCGGCAGATACATGACATATGCACGCCTTGGTTGTCTTTAAATCCTTGGAGAATGCTTGTCTTTACGGAGTACATGACATATGTCCGGCACTTGGATCCAACTGCCACGGTGCACTAACACTCAACGGCAGACCAGATATGGAAGGAGGCGCGCAAGTCACACGACAGAGACAATGGCAGAGAAATGGCAGAGAAATGACAGAGGACATGCGAGTAGCACAATGAGTCAGAGTGAAGAGCGAGAGCGAGAGAAGAAAGAACCCGACAAAACCAGACTAGTGTATCCGACAACGTGTCCACCGGCAACACTACATGACTCGACCGTTGTGTGGCACTTGTGGAGAAGGCCTTGTATGCGGGGAAGAGAAGAAGAGAGGCCATCTGAGGCGAGGGATTTTATGTGAAGACAAGAACGCTGCAGGCGAGATAACATTGACTCGACAGACAACAACGACTCACCTTGGCTGCATTTGCGCCTTTCTCTTTTCTGCTTCGCCGACGGACAAGTCTTGTTACTTCAGTATCGCCGTCTATTTCAAGAAAGAGATAATTCCACATGTGCAAGTTTCCCCATGGGGTTGGCATTCATGTTTCCCCTTTTTTTCTGTGTTTTCTCTTTCCAATTCTCTCCCCTATTCTCGCACCCATTCTCTCCCCAAGATTCCCCAGCTCCTCCTTGGCTGGCTCGGTTGACTTCCGGGGTATGCCCGGGGTAGGCCAAGATCGGCACAAATTTGCAGATTCAATTGGGATTGCCGAAGGCAGTAAAGAGGAATACACAGAGAATAAAAAAACGTGGTGATTTGCACACGTTTCTCATTGGCTACCGGCAACACAGCATCAACCTGGGGTAACATCTCGACATTTCTTCATATACCAGGCCGTCCCTAGAGTTCCTGTCGAGCTCTTTGTTCAAGTCAGCCATTTTTTGTTTTCCATCACCCATCACCAGCGCCATGATGAAAGACGACATTGTTGAGGCGGTCCACGCCGATGTGCAGAACGTTCACATCGACGCCACGTCCACCTACGCCAACGAAAACGAAAAAGCCCCCAGCATTGCCCCCGATGTCGACGACGACGAGGAGTTTACCGTGCCCGAGCAGCGCAAGATCATCCGCAAGATCGACCGCCGTCTGCTCGTCGTTCTTGGACTGATGCAGGCGGTGTCCTTTATCGACCGCGCCAACGTCTCCAATGCCGCCGTTGCCGGCATGACCAAGGCCCTGGACCTGGAAGAGGGCAACCGCTACAGCATTGTCCTGCTCACGTTCTTCGCGCCCTATGTCGCCTTCCAGTTCCCGGCCGCCGTGCTCGTCCGCAAAGTCGGCCCGCGCCTGTTTCTGTCGAGCATCGTCCTCTGCTGGGGCGCGACGATGATTGTAATGTCTCACCCCGCGTATTGAATATTCAAATTAATAATTGATTTCTCATGCTGACCATTTAGGGCTTCGGTTTCGTCCGTGCATGGACGTCCCTGATTCCTCTCCGCGCCATTGTCGGCGCTTTCGAGTCCGGCTGTTTCCCGGGCCAGTACTACCTGATCTCGTCGTGGTACTCTCGCTGTACGTAGTCCCACAATGATATTCTGTTGAACTCACCTTAACCCCGCACCCAGACGACCTCTTCTCCCGCACGTCCGTCTTTTACCTCCTCGGCGTCCTCGGTTCCGCCCTCACCGGCGTCCTCGGCCTCGCCTTTTCCAAAATGGACGGCCTCGGCGGCCTCGAGGGCTGGCGCTGGATCTTTGTTATGGAGGGCATCGTCACCTGCCTGATCGCCGTCGCCGGCTTCATCTTTGTCGTCGACTTCCCGGACAAGGCCCACAAGACGTGGCGGTTCTTGTCCGAGAAGGAGGGCGCCTTTATCATCCGCCGCCTCAACCGTGACCGCCAGGATGCCGCGCCCGAAGCATTCTCGCTCCGCCGTTTCCTCCGGCCGGCCCTCGACCTCAAGATCTGGGGATATGCCCTGCTCTTCTAGTAAGTTTCTTTCTTTCTGTCCTCGCTCGCTGCGCTCACTCGATTTTTCTTTCCTTGAATTTTGCCGCTCGTGTTTTGCCTCGCTGTGCTCGCAAAACACTCGCTAACTACGCCAGCTGCACCACCCTCCAGGCCTACGCCGTCGGCTTCTTCCTCCCCGTCATCCTCAACAAGGAACTCAAGTTCTCGACCGCCGCCGCCCAGGGCCTGTCCACGCCGCCCTACCTCGCCGCCATGCTCCTCATGTTCGTCGAGGGCCGCATCAGCGACAAGATCCGGCTGCGCTGCCCCATTCTCTACTTCAACGCCCTCCTCACCATCATTGGACTGTCCCTCCTGGTGTGGGCGCCTCAGCCCGGCGTCCAGTACTTTGGCGCCATCCTGGCCACCTGCGGCCCCAGCGCCAACCTGCCGACCGTCATGGTCTTCCAGGCCAACAACATTCGGGGCACGTGGAAGCGCGCCTTTTCGAGCGCCAGCATGATTGCCTTTGGCGGCATTGGCGGCATCACGGGCTCGCTGGTGTTCCGGTCCCAGGACGCGCCCAAGTACCTGCCGGGCATCTATTGTTGTTTGACGGCCAACGGCGTCATCCTGCTGGTCACGACCGCCATGGTCCTGCATTTCCTCCGCCGCAACAAGGCCGCCAACGAGGGCCGCCGCGTCATCGAGGGCCTGCCGTACTTCCGGTACGCCATTTAAGTCTGAGTGGCAAAGTGTGAGTTGTAAAGGTGGAGTTGGTGGAAATGATGCGAGTAGATTATTAAACGGTAGTCAGTCGAATAGATAAAGATATAAGTATTGCCGTCTCAAGATCCCTTACTTGGCTAAATGTATCTTGGGCTTGTCCACGTTTATATTTGTACCTGCCAACGCCAACAGCCATCCCGCGGAGCTTGCCACCTACCTGCCGCCCTAAGGTCGGCGATTCGGGCCAGAATTGCGTCCCAAGTGCCAGAAGGCACCGTATGTTAGCGCCCCTTGCGGGGTATTCCGCCGATTTTCCCGCCAGCTGAATTCCACAAATCAGGAGACGCCGTCCGGGCCGCCGTGCGCAAACACAGAACGCGACATGTGCGGGCAATGGTGAGAAGGTGGGACAAAATGCGACAAAATGAGACACAAATGGGACGATGTCGGCTCTGGGGAAATGGAAAAACAGAAATAGATGACGCCCACACTCATATCTACGCTTCTTCATGTTGAGTCTTTAGTCACCTACTTCTCACGCCCCTCTATGCTATTTTGATTATCTTGAGTGATTTCTCTGCTCGTTGTTCTTTGACTCTACTTTATTTCACCTCCGTCTCAGCTATTCGTCTTCATTTTTCTGTCTGTTTAAATAATCCTCTCACAAGATGAAGACGTGGACAATCGACACTGTGAGTTTCATTTCCAGCTGTACTTCATCTTTCATCCACTCATGTGACGACGCTGACAATGTCGGCTATGAATTCCAGCCCAGCATCGCCCTGCAGGGCCAGCTGCTCGAGGGACCGTTCTTTGACGAGGAAACACGCGAATGCCGCATCATTGATATTCTCGGTGGGACAGTTCACACATACAATGTGGACAACGGCCCGTCGTCACTACGGACTGTGTCTGTCCCCGCCGGCGACTGTGTCAGCCTGACCGTCAACATCAAAGGCGTTCCCTCGTCACGTGCCTATGTCATTGGCGCCCGAAACGGCATCGCCGCCATCCACCCCGCGACCGGCAAGCTGCAGTACCTCCTCAAGTTCTGGCAGGACGCAAGCGCAGAGCGGCAACGGATCATGCGCTGCAACGACGGCGCTGTCGACTCGAGAGGACGGCTCTGGATCGGGTCCATGGTCGATCCCGGCACCGTTGGCGAAGAGCGTCCAGAGGGTGCCCTGTTCCGGGTGGAGGTTGTCGGCGGTCGGCTCACATCCACCCTGATTGTCGACGGCGCCCAGAGTCCCAACGGCACGGCCTGGAACGCCGCCGACACGATCATGTACTGGACCGACAGCGGCAAGCACACCATCTATGCGTTTGACTTTGACGCCGACAAGGGTGTTGTTTCCAACCAGCGGACGTACTGGAACGCCTTCGAGGCCGGCTACGGAGACGTCCACCCGGATGGACTGGTGATTGATGCCGAAGACTGTATATGGACAGCCTTGTGGAAGGGCTCGGCCGTCCTCCGTCTGGATCCCTCTGGAGCCGTGATTGGCAAGGTGGAACTGCCGACAGCTTACGCCACCTGTCCACTGTTTGTCGGCACAACACTAGTGATCACAACCGCACGGAATCCAAAACTGAAGGACGACACAGCGGATGGAGGTGTTCGTCGGGGAGGAGACGTGTACGAGGTCGATGTCGGCGTAAAGGGGGTGAAGAGACACGAGTTTGTTCTGCCAGCAGACACAAAGTTGATAATGGAATAGATACGTCAGTAAGATAATAAAATAAGTTCAAACCTGACTAAACGTATTTTTTAACCGCATTAGTCTAGGTCCATTCAAAGGTTTAACACAATACAAAACGGTCTTACCATGTGGACAATTATTAGCGCAGTCGTTTATTGTTTTAAATATTGAGTGCTGCTAATATTGAGCACTGCTGCTTGTTGACTACCTCCAACTTCTGATTTCCTATCCTGTTGCGAACTAACCTCCCCTACTCACAGTCCAAATATGGGTTCACTAGTGTCTTGTTCGCCCTTACTTGCTGGGCTGAACAGTCTCGACTTGATCCACAACTTGATCCTCAACTTGACCCTCGACGGCCATCTTCTCGGCAATCTCCTGCGTGAGGGTGACGTTCTGGCCGTTCTTGACCATCTGGCGCAGCTCGGCCGCGCGCTTGACCGGGCTCTTGGCACGGTCCATAAAGGCCAGGTCGATCATCTCGAGCGTCAGGCCGCTCGTCTCGGGGAAGAAGAAGTAGACAAGCGGCACGTAGGACAGGTTGAAGGCGGCAAAGATAATGTAGATCCGCCAGCCAATGTTGGTGATGGCGGGCGGCACGAACATGGTCACGGCGAACCCAAAGATCCACAGCGTGGCATTGGCCAGGCCGACACCGACAGACCGGTACTCGAGCGGCAAAATCTCGGGGCCGTACGTCCAGACGCCGGCCATGTAGCCCCACGTATAGACGGTCTGGTAGGCAAAGATCAAGACGACCGCGGCGATGCCCGTTTTCGTCGTGTCGATCTCGAGCATGGCGGCCAGCAGGACCATGATGACCGTCATGCCGGCGGCCGAGAACATGAAGCAGTTGCGGCGGCCAAACTTTTCAATCAAAAACCAGGTGCCCGTCGACGCAATCAGGAACCACACTTGGAGCAGGCCGGACATGAGCAGCGACGTGTGGCGGCTCATGCCGACGGACGTCTGGAAAATGTACGTTGTGTAGTACGAGATGGGGGTGCTGCCGCTGAAATCCTGCATCAGGTTGAGGCCACAGGCGAGCGCCAGGCGGTAGCGGGAGCGGATGCGGTCTCTCTCGAAAAAGAGGTCCTTCCAGCCCTTTTGGGCGCTTTGCTCGAGCAGGATCGCCTGGTTGACGTCGGCCACTTCCTGGGCAATCTCGTCGGCGGCTTGGTCTGGCTTCAAGGCCTGGAAAACCTGCGTCGCTTCCTCCATGCGGCCCTTCATGACAAGGTAACGGGGGGCTAAACTGTTAGTGTTCGGAACGCAATCGGACTGTTCGACGGGACGACTTACACTCGGGCATGACTAGCAGCAAGGCACTCAGGATCAGGGCGAACGCCGCCTGGAAGGCCATCGGGAACCGCCACGAGAAGTCGCCCTTGTAGTTGGAGATGCCGTATTCCATCCAGTAGGCAATCAGCTGGCCCACAATCAGAAAACTCAGTGAACAGCCGATCAGCGTGCCACGGAACCGCGAAGGCGCCGTCTCCGACTGCCAGATCGCGACATTGCTCGCAACCAGGCCCAGCCCAACACCGGCCACGACCCGTCCTGTGCCGAGCTGGCCCGCACTGAAACTCGAGCTCTGCAGAATGGCGCCAATGCACAAAAACGCCGTGCCGCAGTGCGCCAGCGTCCGGCGCCCATACTTGGAGCCCAGGAACGTCGTGCCCAGAGCACCGAGCAGAGCGCCGAGCTGGAAGATGGCCGTGATCAGGCCCTCCATGCTCGAGTTGAGGTGGAACGTGTCGACAAAGCCGTCTGATGTCAGGATGCTGCCCATCAAACCATTGTCGAAGCCAAACAGAATGAAGCCCATGCCGGACGTCACCGTGATGGCGGCCACGAGGCCCTTGCCCTTGAGGCCGAGGTAAGGCATGGTGAGGTGTGTGTGAAGAAACGGACTGCGAAAGAATTGCTGAGAAAAGAAATGTCGTGAAAGTGTGGTTGACAAAAGTGATGTAAAGGTGAACCCGCGCAGGGCTGTCGTTCTTATGTATCAGGCGACCTTGTGTCAAAGCCGGACAAAACAAAACGCGCAGAACAGCACAAAGCAGGGTTGGCTCGGGCTAGCTGACCCCACGGGGAACAGATACTCGTAGAAGTGTAAGAAGCGCGGCCCGGTGTACGGGGTAGACGGAGAAACCTTAAAAAGGGAAACGGGAAAACGGGGCAGGTGTGTCGAGAAACGGGCACACCTTGACCGAAAATAAGGTTGGCGAGAGTCGGAAAGGAAGAAGAGGAGTCAAGATTTAGTTTCAAGCTGTCCGTATTTTGTGCGGAATTCCCACATTTCTTTTCCCACAAATCAGATAGCAATTGTCGGCCCTGATCGGCATGAACATGCCCTCTTCTTGTTAGGTGAAGGATCAAATCATCCTTGATGAGCTCGTAGCTGCGAGGTCAGTGAGCACGAGACAAAACGAGTCAGTATCGACGTACATCAACGGCGAACGAGCCGGTAATAGCTCGGACTATCTCGAAACACCGAATGTCAGCCTGTCATTGGCTCCGCAACTTTATTCTTGTGGACTTCTCCATTTTTCTTCGTCTTTTCATTCCCCAACCCATCTGGCTCGCTCGCTTGTCAAGAGTTTCATGCCAAGCCAAGCTTTTCTTGGCTGGCTGCGCTAGCAGACTGAGCAGGGATACCATCCCATGATTCCGTGAGCAAACAAAGATTCCAAACACGAAAAGGCCAACAGGAACGGGAAAGCCATGTGATTTCCCAAGCATTGTCTTCACGATCCCCGCTCCAAGTACAGTGTAATACTGTTTACATTTCTCTACCTGACAGAAATTGATTTCGCCGCCGCTATCAGCCTTGTCTCTTGTATTATGGTTAGTGTTACGTTTTTCTCAATTTGTTCATTTTTGTGTGGGCGTTTCAACGATTTGTTCTAAGAGTAAATGAACAGAAGAAAGTGGTGATAATAACTGAAGCATGATTCTTCAACTGCTTATTGTGGATATAACTACTGGACATGTTTTGAGGATTTATTTTTTTTTTTTACTTCGAAAAAAAAAAAAGATAAATCAAAACGCATGACTGAACAAAAAGAATCTCAATGAAATTGAATAAAACAAACATAACTAAAATAACGGGCATCGACGAAAAAAGACAAAAATAACGAGGTTTAAACTCAACAATTATAATTTATTTAGCAACAAAGATAAACAAGATGTACCGAAAGCAAACAGTTAAGAAAAAGATAGCAAAAAGATATAATGAAAATAATAAACAAAAAGCGGCAGACATGACGGGGACGTTTAAAAAGGTAGAATTGATGGCAGGAAACATGACAAAAGAGAGTGCTGTTCACCTGCCACATCCGAAACGCGCCACAAACGACCATACGCGGCCTGGCTCGTCGTCGATGCAGAGCGTCTACATCATTACAAAGGTTGAGAGGGCCCGGCAGACGGATTGGGGCCATATGTAACAGAGCTCTGGTACTGCTGCTCTGCGGAAACGGCAATGGCAATGGCCGGGTTTGAATTCCAGGCGGTGGGCGGAGCCTGGGCAGGATAGGCGGCCGTTTGGGGAACATCTGTGGGTTGCTGCGGAGCTGCTGGTGCCAGAGTCTGCGGCACTGACTGAAGCGTCGACTGGGGCGTCGACGGAGGCATCGACTGAGGTATCGTCTGTGAAGGATGGTGAGGCACTGGTAGATTCATAGGCTGGCCCATGGTCTGGGGATACTGCGACACAGGTGCGAATTGTTGTTGTGGCGGATACGGCATCTGCTGAGGCGGGCCAGATTGCTGTTGATACTGGTGGAAGTGCTGCATGTTCTGCTGGTAGTGTTGCTGATTCAACTGTTGAGGATGCTGGTACTGCTGCTGCTGCTGCTGGAATTGTTGCTGCTGTGTCGGCTGCCGGTTGAAGGTTTGAGCGGACTTTGCGAGGTGGAAACTGCTCAGAGGTCGAGCTTCATCGCCTGCAGAACCACCCGAATGTCTTGCCCAGTTCTTCTGGCGCCCTGGCTGGAGACCGTCTGGTGACCCCCCCTTGGCTCCTTCCTTAGCACGAAGCCCCATCTCCTTGGCCCGAACATCGGTGTTTGTACCATGTACATCCTGCAGGTAGCCGTAGAACGCAAGATACGCATCCGAAACACGCCTGACATTACGGACTTTCAGATGCACTTTTGTGTCCGCCTGAACGTCTAGATCGAGCTTTTTGGCTTGCGGCTGTGCCTCATATTCCGCCAGCGCGAGGGCCGTTTGGAACGCATTGCGGATTTGGCGTCCGTTCCAGCGCGCATCCTTGTGTTCGCGCCAGTATTTCCGCACGAACGTCTCAATTGCGTCTTCACTGATGCTGATCTTGCGTCCTGCAGCGCTATACCGACTCCGGATCAGGCTGATGTTGAGCCGGCAGACTTTGACGGTTGCCTCTTCGTCCAGCTGCGGGTAATGGAGGATCATATGGATGCGAGAGATGAAAGCCTCGTCCATGTCGCCAATCCGATTTGTTGTGAGAAACAGGATGCCAGCATAGTATTCGAGCGTCCGAAGGAAAACTGTAGCAGTGCGCGAGTTAGACTATCCTCGTGCCCTTTCTCTTCACCACACAAATGAAACTTACCGGCTACCATCCCGTTTCGTGAAACATCATTGCGGCTGCGAGCAGCAAGAAAAACATCAGCCTCATCGAGAAGGAGCACACAACCCCAGCGACTAGCCATAGTGAGGGTTTTTTGCATCGTGTCTTCAATATCCTTGGCACTGGTACCCAGGTCACCTTTTTATGTGTCAGCATGTATCAATGTCAAGGAAAATGGTGTCGTACGGGCGGATGTCATACCACAAGTGATTTGATACAATGGCCTCTTGAACTGATCTGCCACAGCCTCTACGTATATGTTAGATTGAATGTTCATGGACAAGGCAAGGACTGGTTGGACTGGTTCGCATACCGGCGGTTGATGTCTTTCCTAATCCTGGCGCACCATGAAGCAGGATTATCAGTCCCCTCCCTTTGCGTTGTGTACTGTCAGCATGTGTTGGATATACTCAGTACTCGAGTGTCTGGGATGAAATCACCTTTGCCCTTGATAATATCACTCTTTTCGAGTTGCTGATCTTTAGATGACCTGCCACGAAAGTGTTGGGAAACAAGAGAGAGCAGCACGTCCTTGTGCTTATCTGGGAGAACAAGGCTAGAGAATGCCGTCTGGGCAGAATGACGGTCACGGCCAACACTCTCGTGCCCATCAGTATCGCTGCTGTCACCAGAACTCCCGTCGTTTTGGGCTTGGTCCGATTGTGTTTCGTCATTCGTTGCACCTGCCACTTCTGGGGGTTGAAGGTAATATTCAATGTTGCTGACAAAGTCCAGGTCTAGGGTTGCTGTAATAGAAAGCTGTTAGAAACATATCAGTAGGGCATCAAGTCGGCAGGTGCTTTCTTACCCCAAGAGCGGGTGCGCAGAATATAGCCACGAACGGAAGACGACATTATCATGAGATCGTCCTCGCTAATAGTGTCCATACGGCCACTGAGCTGAGAAATATTCCGGGACAATAAGGATACTGGGAGGTGAATGTTGTCGATTATATCCTTGACAGAGCCGTTTGATTCTCCGTTTGCTAGTAACTTCTGCAGGAGGAACTGATCATGGAGCTCATCTGCGATATAGGTGTCGCTGACTGCGTTCTGTCCCTTACAACATAACCCATAACACTTAGGATCTCTATTTACGTCCATATTCATAATCGAGATCCTGGCAAACTCCAGTTTCGACGAAGTGTCGTGGAAAAATTGCTGGGGGTCGATTATGACTTGGCTGTCAACTTCATCTTTGCTGTCGATAGCAAGTCCGGCGTAATACATGTGCCTTATGCCAGCCATGTCTAGAAACCGGCGCCCTCGGTTAACAAGTCGTGTTCTGAGAGTCCCGACCTCTTCGTCAAGCAATGTATCGATCGACTCACTGTCATGAAGACTAGTGATTTTGTCCACCAAGCGTGGTTCTCTTAGCTTTCGCAAAGGGATGACCGGCATCTTTGTGAAAGCCCGCTCACCATCGAACGCAGCAACACGGAATACTCTGATGATAGGGCCGATACGTTTGCCATCAAAATCGATATAAGTACAGAGGATGATGGCTTGCCGTTCTTCTTGTTGTTCCCTGGTAGCTTTGCGTCCGAATAAAACAACAGCAGGATCGTCGCTCTCCGTTCCTTTGTGATACCCAGCATGAGCAAAAACGACCTGGAAGCATTCCTTCCCGGTAGATGACATGACAAAATCGCCTGGTTTGTACACGTGGAAAATGTCAGAAAAGAACAGCCGGTCGCATCGTGCCGACCTCAGATATTCGACCCGTTTGACAATGTAGTCATCCATAAATTGGACAAGACATGCAATGTGGGACAGCTCGTTCCTTTTCAGTATGTAGTTCTCATCTGACATGCGAGCCTCGGTCGCGCCTGCCCCTGCAGCATCACACACGGCTGATTTTGAATTGTCGTCGGTGGATGCATTTGATGCGGGATCAGAGTCTAGGTTGCGGCCGGTCTGGCTGGGCTTGTTGTCGTCAGGTTTGCTAGGAGGTGTTCCTAGCAGCCCTGAAGCTTCATCCATTAGACTTTGGTGCGCCTTGCGGATATCTGCGTCGTGATAAACCAATACTCGATATGGTCGGAGTAGAATATGCGGTTCGGCATGGTTCAAAATTCTCGCTCTAACTTTACGATCAGTGATCTTGGACAACGTGTTCATGATAACGCGCGACCGAAAAGAAATGCGTTCAGGTAGAGCTGTGGTGCCATCGTATTGCGGGGGGGTGTTGGCTTCCGTCGAAGTGGCAGGAACTGGTGTAAAGTTCTTCAAATCGTACGCGTTGAGTGACCTCCCTGGATCTCCATTGAGAATATGGAAAAAAAATGAGTAGCCAGGCGCGATGGCGTTTCTGAAGTGATCCCACTCAACAACTTTAATTGACGCATCTTCAACCAATGTTTTTTTGACAGGTGGACTGGACTGCTGAAGTACCCCACCATTTAAATCGCCTTTTGAATCGCCTTTTGAATCGCCATTTGAATCTTTCTTGGGGGCACGGCCATCACCCATTCCTTTTTTGCCTTTCCGCTTGGCATACCGCTTCCTTATGCTGTCCAACCGTCCAGTATGGGCTTTGTAGGTTTCAAACACCTGGGACGCAACAAAGTCAAAGTCTTTCGAATTTGCTGACGTATCACTATCGGACACAATGTCTGTATAGGAATGGATACGAGATGGATCTAGTTTCCATACTGCAGGTATCTTCTGGGTTGTTGGTGCACGCTGAGTATTAGACCGGCGTATTCTGAATCCTTTCAGCAGCTTTTTTCGCTTCATCCAGTCGTTTTGACGCAGTGGCAGAGGTTGGGCTTTTTTGGATTGTTCGGCTGTTGGATCCACCGTCCCCGTATCGGGGTCCGGGGTTGGTTGTGCACCATTCCTTTTGGAGCCCTGTAATAGACTGATCTGGTCCTCCAATGCAGATATCTTTGCCTGAAGACTCTCAAGGATACTGGGAATGCTGAGGTCTGGTGGAGCTCCGATGGCAGAGACACCATTGGATATATCGAGGGCATTTCCAGCCAGAGATGTGTCACCCAGCTCTCTGTCAGGCCTATCGTCGACTGCCGTTGTCGGCTCCATATCAGTGGCGGTCGCCATCCTGATATGAGTGAGATGAGGCAAACTCGATTAATAAGTTAAAAATGACAGGTCTGGGCGTGGTGTGTAGTAGAGGCAGCTTTCGTGAATGGGTCTTTGTTTGAAAGAAGAGGCTGGTGTTGGATGCCCAGAATATGAGGATTTTATTTGATGAAATGTCGAGAGAGAAACAATTCAATGATGAGACGAATGTTTAGCCTGGGAAGACACACAAGAAAGGTCAAACAAGCCAGTCGAAAAGACAAGATATGTGATTATAGGGGGAGGGAGGTAGAGGAAAGGAGGTGAGTAGGATATGAAAAGGTAACGATGGAGAAAGAAGCGACGGTGAAAGAAATGGGTCGGAGCAGAACTTGAGGCGAGAGAATGAAAGGACGAGCGAGAAAATAAAGACAAGGAGAATAATGCGGGGGAAAGAAGTGGCAGAGAGTAGTGGTGGTAAGTAGAGAAAGGAAGAGCGGAGGAATAGAAGAGGTATGAAGAAAAGAGAGGAATTGGACGGAAAACAGACAGGAAAGATTCAGAGGCAGACTGTAGAGGGCGGCTGATCGAATAAAATCAACGACGAAGACAGAGAAAGCAGAGGGCGAGAAACGCACAGAATGCAACAAAAAGGTTTTGGAGCTGAAAACAACGACCACGGCACGGGTCGGCCGCCGGGAAAATAGGAATTGAGCTGTTGGTGATGAAAACAATAAGGCGAATCAACCCTTCTTCTCATTCATTTGTGCGACATAACGGCACAAGTCACATACTGACCTCAACCACACTGCATTTACGAGTCACTCGCATAATGGCCAACAAAACGGCCGCATATGCAGGCTGGGTTACATTTCAGCACACTGTGCAGCAGTTCAATCATGCGGGTGATGGCAAATTCATATCACGCCGCGCGGGGGAGGAACACGGACAGGTGCGGGAAGCGGCTTGCTATGGCCTAGGGAACCAAAAATTATCTGGAAGGGAGGTGACATATTTTGGGGTGCCAGCCAATTGTCTACTGCCTAGCTGACATGAAGCCAATACAACGTCCAGTTATCTCAGATGTCGCGGATAACCCTTGTTAGAAAAGCGGCTCGGCCCCGTCCATGACAGTTATTAGTGCCTCGGGTGCGAGGTCAGCGGGGCTATTGTACTTACACAGTTAAAGTCCAAAGTAAACACACACAGCCCACTACGAACTGCAACAAGCGGAGGTCCCCCTCCTGAAGCATCTCCAACCTCTCCTGAGGCTCCCAGTCCCAACCTTTGTCATCCATTCTCTTACATGATTTTCTATTGAAGACTAAGCAAAGAACACTGCACGATGGAAAGCAACAATACCATGACAATTCCCCATACTGGCCGCCAGACAGAGGCGGTGAATTTCATTGAAAACCATCTTGATTCATTCCACCCCGCCTTCGCCAACCCGCCGTCGCGTTATGACATCAATCTAGATACCTTTGTTGTGAGCGTTCCGGCTTCTGAGATAAGCAATCAAGTAATGGCAGCCTACGGCAGGGCGCAGTGGGCACTGACGGGCCAAGCGATAACAGCGCCCACGCCGTCTACGCCTACGGCGTTGACAACAACGCAAAGTCGCCTCAATCTACCCACCGTCGGGCGGCATTCTATGCCGGTTAGGCGACGTTCAGGGGCTGTTGAAGCGCTTGAATTTTGGGATGACTTGTTTGTCCCGTCCATGAGACAGTTCCTCAGAACACACACAAAGGAGCCAGCCGACATCAAGAAGAAAAACAGCATCCGAGACCAGCATAACTGGACTGGTGTCTTTGACAAGTTGGAAGCGTCAAAGAACGCGTACTGCGACACCGACAAGACCTTCAAGGGCCGGGCCTGCAAGGTGTATAGGAAGATATCTGACCACTCAGGTGGCATTTTGTCGTCAGGCTTGAAGGTTGTCACGGACGCAGTCGACAACGACTATGTATCCCCGGTTCTTGGGGCCCTGCGGCTCATCATTGATGTCGGTAGTCAAAGTCATGAATTCATTCAAGGAAGAAACCCCTGATCATGCGTGTGCTAACAACGTATCCAGGCTGCGGCGAAAGAGTCCAGATTGCGCCAGGACATGACCACCGCATTTGACGACATTGATGCCAATTTCAGGATGATCGAGGTCTACCATCACGAGTTTCCTGGTGATGAAAACATCCGGGAAGCATCGATCAATCTGGTCGCCTCCGTTCTACACGCCGTTGAATCTGTGCTGGGGTTTTTCGACTCCCGTGGCGGTACGTAACAGGATATTTTCTTTTCGATAAACAAACATTTGATAGATAACATTCTCACTGCAGTAAAACGTGCTATCCGTGCAACATTCACGATCGACGAGTATCGTAGGCCGATAGATGACAGTCTCAAGGACATCGCCAACAAGAGTGCAACACTCATCACGGAAGTAAATCTCTCCACGACGCAAAGAGATCACCATTTCCAAATGGAGTCGCTTGACAGTATGTTTTCAATTGTTATGCAGTCACTGGGAGTGCCATACAACTTCTACAGATCGAGGGTCATATTCTAACACGTTGCAGATGATCTTGTCACGCAAATTGGCGTGGGCCAGTGTTTATCCATGGTCCATGGTACCAAGGCCGAGATGTATGATATGATGGGTGTGCTATTCCACTGTACGTCAAAATTATCCCGACCTACCATACAGTGTTTGCCTTTCACTACATGTCTAACAGAGTGAACGGGGTAACTATAGATCTTGACTTGAGGTTTAATGAAATCAAGTCCAACCAACAGACCCAGGCCATTGCCTCTCTTCAGTCTTCTAGGGCCATAACACCCATCCCGATGACGGACAACGTTTCTTCTCAGACGATTGGCGCCCAGCATATCAGCCCCGACGACATTCTCGACTGGATCGGTATCCCTGACCTGGCTTCAAACGATATGAATTATATGCATACACACCACTTTTCGCAGATACTTCCCTCTGAGCAAGGCCGTGCACAGCAGCTTGTCAGCAATCACCAGTTCAGAGAGTGGCTTATTGTGCCGGCATCGTCCCATCTGCTCGTTCACGGCAACGACGCCGATGGTCTGCGATCCGTCACCGGGCTGTCATTATTTTGCGCGTCAATGGCCGTCAATTTTGACAGCCATCCTCAGATGGTCACATTGATTTTCTTCTGCGGGATGCATTCTGAGATCAAAAGCCCAAGTCCTGCCCGTCTTAATGACGATCACGGCTATTACGATTACTATTGCGAAAGTGACGATGACGACGACGAGGCGGAAGGGGGGGATGAGGAGCTGGAAGGTGAAGAGCAAAGCAGCATATCGGGTGGACGCGCTCTCATCTCCAGTTTTATCCGCCAGCTTCTCTTTGCACACAATTTTGGTGATTACCTTCCATTCGATCCAGACGTGGAAGACGCCATTCTGGAGGGTGGGGTCGAAGAGCTGTGTGATGTATTCAGTTCTCTTGTCCGCCTCCTGCCTCAGGAAATTGTGGTCATGTGCATAATTGACGGTGCGGCATACTACGAGCGATCCGAGTTTCTCGACGAGACCGAGGTTGTCGTTGCGCATATTTTGCAAATGTCGACAGACGCTTCAATTTCTGCTTTGATCAAAGTCCTCATCGCCACTTCCACTCAAACAACAGTCATTCGCCAACCGTTTCCGGATGATATGATTTTGTCAATGGCCGGGATGGCAGATGCGCAGTGGGAACCCAGCCAGGCAAGAATGACTCGGATGTTGAACGAAGAGAAGCCACTTCAACCATCAGTTGAGGTTGTTGAGTTTGCATGATTTTGGTGTCGCTTTGCTTTCATTGGGTATTCGTTACATAATTTGCTTTTAGATGTACATGGGTAATATGACTGTTATTCTAGGCTTGTTGATCAGGTACATTCCATTAACTAATAAAGTATCTCTTTATTTTTCTTTATTTTTATTATTCAGTTGTTTGTTGTCTTCACATCATATTATAACCCAAAACATTGGTAAATTCATAACAGTTAAATTAATCTGAAATTATTAAAACTAAGAAATCCAATCACATAACAAAATAACAGACAACTAAACAAAATTCAATATAGTACCAGATATTTGTACTAGTTTAACTTATTCTAACGAGGAGGATAATTTATTGAGTTAGTAGACTTAGTTTATCTATGACTATGTTAAAAGGGGACAGAAAATCGCGCCAAAGCAACACCGATATTGACTTTTAGATAGCTATAACAGCCACCGTTCATAAAACTCGAGATTTTAATAAGAAACCATGGCATTGTGACACTCTACATGTCGCCACACTTATCATTTATTCTATAACCACTTAATGCTAGGCTAATCCAAGCCGCTACAGACGGCGCATCTGCCTGAGGTATCCGTCCAAGGTATAGAAATTCCAGTTCGATAGTCTTATACCGTGGTTTAGGGGCAACTTCACAAGAGTGGCTAGACCAGAAAGTGTATACAATGCTTTATTCGTCTAGTCATTCACTCGTCCAACTTTCACGGCTATAAAGGTCAGTTAAAACCGGCAAAGAGATTTGTGAACCATGCGTTCAAATAGACTTCGCTTTCCGGGTTGCCCATGTGCCCCCGTCCGTTGATGAGACGCATTTCCTTGACGCTGCCGTGGTTCAAGAGCAGCAGGTGATCCTCGACAGGGAAAATGGAGTCGTCCATGCCGTTTAGCGCCAAAAGGCGAGTGCAAGGCCGGTCTAGGATGCCGGTCTCAAGCAAGCTGAAGCGCTTCTGAGGCTCGCTGGCGAGGAAGCTGGGCACGCTGGAATATCCAAATTTGTGGGCGATAGCATCGGCCAGCTGGAAAGGGTACTCCATGTGGTTCATGGCGTCGATCCACTCTTTGTCAAACATGTGATGGCAGCCGCCACCTTGCTCTGCAACGCCAATCAAGCGGTTCGCGTGGGTGTGGGCGATGCGGATGGCGTAGTAGCCTCCGGTGCTGATGCCGCGGGCGGCGATGCGCTTCGTATCGAACTTGTAGTGGGAGCTATTGGCCTCGATCCAGTCCAGGACGCTGGACCACAGCCGGTCAGGGGACGCTGGATCGTCGCGGGCCGCAGGCGAGTCGGCCGTGCCGGGAATGTCGACAATGACAACGGCCTGCCCGTTGTTGAGGTGATAGTGCAGCTTGCCGTCTGGGTTTGCACTGGACGACTGATCGGTGCGATAGGCATCGAGGCCGCAGATGAAGAGCACCACAGGCCAACCTTGAGCGGGGGCCTCACCGTTTGGGACGCGTATAAATGCCCGGATCACGTCCGAGGTGCTTTCGCCTGCGGCGGCGGACGCGTGCGCGTGCGGGATCTCGACCTCGATGTTGGGCGGGTCAAGATACGGCGAGGCGCGGAGGAAGGCCTCGCGGCCCATCTGCCACGCCTGCTGGGTGCCGGTGGACCGGATAACGGGGAAGCGGGCGATGCGGCAGACGCAAGAAGACCGTAGGAAGAGCGCCTTGGCAGAATCGGTGTCGCCGGCCTTTTCTGCGGCGTCAGCCTCCCGAAACAGCCGAGCAGCAACGTCGAGGAAGGGTACAACGTATCGATCGGGGTCGGCAAAGACGGCTGGATCGTCATTGTTGTCGGTTGCCAGCCGGGTAAACACTTCATCAAAGTCGTCGCCCTTGCCGTCGGCAAAAGGATAGATGCCTGCATGGGCGAGTCTCTTCCATTTTTCTTCCCACGTGGCTGTGATGGTGCGGTGGAAGGGGAAAGAGTCTTTGTTGTCGACTGATGATTGGACGTAGTAGGGCATGGTGATTTTACTGGATTATTGTTGGAATCAACGATATCTTGAATATTGCCTATGCTATAAAGTAATGCTTCTTGTGAACATAAGAGACCATCAACTTGTCTCTCATGCTCTAGATGTTATTGCGCTGACGAAGTCAATTAATACTTGCGCCCAAGAAGCCATTGGCACTAGGGTGGAGATAGCATAAACAAGGGGTATCTCGCTGCTCGCGACTTAAGCCGATATAGCCGAAAGCTGAGCACGAGATGTAACGATAGAACGCGGCCATCGCAACGACCAGTAACCGGGGATGAAAATCAGCTGCGAAGGAACGTACCAAGCCACCGTTAAACCCTTTTTCTGGCGGTTCTACGACATACGTGCACCTAGAGTTCGAAGACACAATACTGGTTGGGTTACGCTACTGTAGTATGATCTCACAGTTGTATAGCTAGTCGTTTTTGTACCCAGTTCGGACCGTTACAACCGACAGCCTAGGCTGTTTAGCAGACTGAACATATCCGAGTAGCCTCTCCAATACTTGCTTAACTTTGGGGTTATGTTATGGCACACCCCAACACTATTAAAATCTACGGGGATTCAACGGGGCTTCAACGGGGCTTCACTAGTTATCAACTAAGCTTTATTAGCGTGTCTGTTGGGCGCGGCCCGCCAGCGCCCCAGCCGCCAAGGCCTTGGCCAATTGTCCAGCACCCCCACCTTTTGCCTCTTTGGGGCCGTTTGGGCGAATTGACGAATTGGCAAAGTCTTGGCCCGTACGGAGTACTGAGAAACGTCTTCGACTCGTGGGTGACTTGGGGTCAGATCCATGCTCATGCCAGCAAAGGACAACAAGCGGAATGGCCGGGCGCTAAATGGAAAGTGGTATAGTGACACTGGGCAGGAGACAGGGCAGAACAGGGCAAAAACAGTTGGCAGCCATCAACGGAACATTAGCGGGAAACAATGGACGAACACTGATTTGCTCATTTGCTGATTTGCTGATGTGCTCGGAAGGACGGCCGTTGGCGGTCGATCATAACGATCAAGCAAAACTCATGTACAGGCCCCTTACACTTACTTGTCACTCGCCAGAAATTCCACGGTGCATCGCAGAGTGCCCATACACTCCCCTCCATAGCCGGCCACCAGCCTCTTAGGCTAAGGCACCTTATGCGTGGGTGCTTTAGGCATGCGTTTATTTAACGAGGAATCTACGGTGTTTCTACAGATAATGATATAAGTTTGTCCGAGCCCTCACCTCTCGATGAGGCGGGGTAAGGATTAGATTTTGTATATCCTACTAGCTACGTTTTGGTCGTTTTGCTTCGTGGTCCTTTCTTTATTAAACCTTTATCCTTTGGACCCTCTAACAAAGTACCTCTTTACATAAAAAATTATAAATCATACCTTAATACTGCTTTAGTAAAGTTATATTTCATTTTCTTATAAACTTCGAAATATATTTAAACATACTTATCGAGTTACTAAAAAATGGCCTTAAAAAGTTCTATAACTATACTGGCTCGCGATAAAATAACAAAGGTGCACAACAGGCACAGGGAATACAAGGAGTAACATCCACTAAGCAGGTTGGAGCAGGGACGGCACAGGAGTACCTCTAAAAAAGGAAATTCTCGGTGAGCTTTTTCGTGTTGTATATTGGGCTGGTACGAAAAGCGCGCCAACGTACAGCATCGTTTGCGTCTGAAACCTGGGGACTGGCTCAGTGTGCTTTTACAGGCCGTTCGTTTTCTTGTCAACTGCAGGATGGTAGTTTGCCTGGCGGAAGTGACCATGGCCACGACCAGACAGTCCCGTGGACCTGTCGTGGGCTGCAGCATCCCACTTTGAACGGTCATTATTGTTGTAAAATGCTCGCCATGCACCCCTTGAACTGTCGTTCTCGTGTGTCCAAGGTGTTTTTTGGTTCGGGACGAGTGGGTAGTGCATCCATGGTTTTTTCGCCTGAAGATCAAGTTTGGGAGCAGATGGCGGCTTGAAGTTACGGAATGCGCTCGGATATGGGCCACCCTCTGGCTTCGTCATCGGAGCATTGGCGACCTGTTGGCGGGCGTCTTCGGCATACATCCAAGTAGGTGTGCCGGGTCCGTCTACCGGCACACCGTTAAAGCTGATCTAATCGTATTGTTAGAGAGGAGCTGTGAAAGATCAAGATCCATATGCCTAGCATGGGATACCGCTTAGAAGCGAGGAGAACATACGTATGATGAGTCCGTGGGTGTCCTTTTGACATGCTCGATCGTGGGACATGCCGTGCAAGGCACGGTTTCTACATAGGAGCCTGTGCCTTTGCATAATGTGCATGTTGAAGGTGGTGGTGGGGGTGGTCTAGGTGCGAAACGGCTGTTTGTCGACGGAAGAACAGGCTGTCCAGTCGCCGGGACAGGTACAGCAGGTACAGCTTTGCCCAGAGGCACAGACTTGGATGTGGGTGACAGTCGGCTCGGATGTAGTGGTCTTCCTGGAGGTGGTGCCCAAGTCGACGGCCCCATAACAGATACTGATGCCAATGCTGGCGGGGGCGCTACCGCCTTGTGATGGGCGGGGGCCCCGGTTCTAATGGGAAGTGCTCCTCCCACGGCTATGCCGTGAGTTGTCAATGCATCAGGCTCGGGCCGTGACTTTGGTGCTGGAGGCGGCTTTCTGGAGAATAGAGACGTCCCCTTCGATTTTGGAGGGCTGCCCGATTTGGGCGGAGAGTCTTTGGCCGGAGGAGGGCTTCTCGCCGGACGACTTGGATCTGTTACTGGCGGGCGTGCTCTAGCACCCTCACAAGGCTCGCACGTTTTGGAGACTGATACCGACCCTGAGCCGTGGCAAGCACGGCAAGGGCCAGGCCGATAAGGCGGTGTCGTAGTTGGAGGCGGGTGCATTGTATCGGCGTCTTTCCTCGCGTTCTTGAGAGATCTGTTGATGATGAGGGAAAGTATTGGACTTGGAATGGGATCGGAACCAGACTAGAATTCTCTTGCACAATCAGCATCTTTATATTTTGACGAGCTCGGCAATGCCTCAAAGAACAAATAATTGCTGCCCTTAGATTTATGTCCTGTCTGCCCTGTCTGTCTCTAATCCTTTGTTCCAGGACTATCGTTCGTCTCCATACAGCGGTTCATGATTTCGCGGCGGCGGCTATTCAAACATCCCGGCGCAGGGGAAGCTTTATTGAATATTTTAAAAACAGGAAGGCAGCCAGCGAGTTGACCAACAGATCAAACACATCATCAGACGTTGACAGGCAAGGACAGTTACGTGACAAGTCTGATATTGGTATATTGTTCCATAATGGACTCGAGATCATGCCCTGTCAGAGGGCCTCCTCGCCGCAAATTGGTGAAATTGTGAGACACAACGTTTGTCTGTTGGTTCCATGGTCGCTGTACCTGGCCGGCGGTTGACTACGAGCGTGTTTCCTGTCATTAACACTGCAAGTGTTCTGACTTTTTCCCCTTTTGTTGGCCTTTCGAAAATAGATACAGTTGCCCGCACAAATTACAGGGGTGTAGCATCGCATGTGGCCGCAGTCGACAAACCCATCGGCCGGGCGTTTGCTTCACGGCGAAGAGCGCAAACAGATCCTGCATCACTGCGGCTCATATATACACCGATTGTCCAAGATTAAAACAATCGGAAATACGGGACAGACTACAGACTCTATGGCGTATTGTTTACAGAAGACCATGGCGGCATACGGCGGAGGCCAAACTCAAGGCCTGGCGCTTGCACAAGGAGATGGCTCCACTTTCGTCAATTTGATTGGCTGGCATTCAATGTGACGTGGCGGGCGGCTACCGTTCGCAAACGTCCAAGGCGACAAGCCAGCTTGTGACATGCACAGCCGCATTTCTGCCTTCTCCCTCATTTCTACCGTTGCTGGAAACGAAAATGGTTCCATGTTTCACACGTAAAGATAAATGTGGAAGCCATAAAGACACACGACCAAGGGTGCAAGTCTGCATTTACACTCCGACAATCTTCAAGACGCATCTATCTACCTGAACCTCATTCTCCCACCTGGTCTCGTTTTCCCACACTTTCATCTACACACCCATTCCTTCATCACATTTGCCTCTCTCTGATTCTTCTCAAACGTTCATCGCACGGCGTCCCAGCAATTGACAATGGAGCTAGAAGAAGCATGGGACTTGGAGGACCTCTCTGGCATGAAGGGGGAAGTGGAGACCATATACCGGATTATGCGAGACAACTTCAAGGGCCCGGGAACCATCTCGGAGCGGGCCATCCGGAGCGGCGACGAGCTGCGAAAACTCGGCGCCAGCAAAATAACCGAGAAAGCTGTCAAAGTCTTCGAGGGCCATGTATCAACAATGTTCTCCGACTACGGCAAGAATACCGGGCCAGGCCAGCCAAAGCAGGACTTTGCCGTCGAGACGTTTCGTTATCTGCAAAGCAACGGGGGACCCATCTCCGAGGTATGCCATCATATTGTCGCCATCACTTTCACCATCCACACGCCGCCGTCTTTAGGCTTGTCACAAGACATCGTCAAGTGTCTACGGTACTAATGCTTTCTTTTCAAGGCATCCGAGATTGACTGGTCCACTTTTGGCGAGTTTGTCCAGTACACGGTAGACTGCTGGGGTGGTAAGTTGCCTTCTTGTCCGCGTACTCTTCGCACAAGTCAATCCAAAATTCTAACATGGCGATGGAACAGATCCTTCCGAGGAGGACGAGTGCACGGCCGGTGAATTGGATTTTTATGTCAACACCAACTCATTCACCGCCCGCATCACGACAGACTCATTTCAGCCTTACCCGCCGTGGGGACCGTTTCCCACATATACGCTGGATAAAGCCCTTCTGGATGACCAGGCGCCAAAAGAGAGAATGGACGGCCGGATTCTGCACGTCCGGCTATGGAACGCGACCGAGTGGGTCCTGCAATGCGGCGACATTTGGCTCGCGGAAGTCGTCAAGGAGGAACCCCTCACAGAAGAACAAGTGGTCAACGCCGCGGCGCAGTATCCCTCACGACCTACCGAGGCAGCCCTCCGGGGCGCCGCTCGGATTGAGTTCTGGGTTGGGCGGTTCAGGGAACTAATTGTCGAAAAAGAGGGCCTGGAACTGGACGGTGAGCTCGTGGAGCGGATATCAAAGGCGATCGATGTGATGACCAAGTTCCTGGCAGGATTCAGAGCCGACGAGGGAAAGGATGAGAACCCTCTAAATCAGGATGATTCTGAGAACGTTGTGCCCGAGACGCGAAAGTCGTGGTACGGATCTGTCTTTGATAGTGTACGCGGCTGGGCAGGCTCATTGTTACCGCGTGAGCTTTGAGGTCAGTGTCGGCAGTTTTTAGCACCGAGGTGCGTCTCTTGATAGCTTACAGGGCCTGAGATGCGCTCGCGATAGCGACAAAAGGATCTGATAGCGTGTGGAGTGTCACTAGATCCTGACAATAGCATATCGGTGATCCACCCCGCAGCCAAGACATCTGATAATTGTGCATTCGCATGTCCTCCTTCGTGTTTTAATTTTCTATTTATTTTCCTATTTTTACACTTTATCCCCATTATTTATCAATCTGTTGGACGACCGTTGAACCCGAACGAAGCAAAATCAAAAATCGAGCCAACAAAGTACAAACCAACACCACAGAAGAACAATCACCGCCCAGTATAGCTCGTTACAATGTATGTATCCCATGAACCAGTTCCATGAATCAGTTCCTTAAACCGCCGAATACTAACAATCTCTCCCAAGGCCAATCAAGCCAGACGCCGAGTATGATTGGCTCGAGGCGGCCACGGCGCCGGAGTGCCTCGAATGGGCGGCCGCAGAGACCAAGCTCGCCGCGGACCATCTGGACGCTCTTCCTCAAAAGAAGATTGTCGAGGAGCGGCTCCGCGAGCTGATTGCCAACGAGGCCGCCCCAGAGGAGCGCCAGGTGGCCGGCAAGCTCTTTCGACTGCAAAAGAGCGCCGAGAACCAGTCTGGCGTGTTCGAGATGGCAGACATGAAGGAGGACGGCAGCGCGGGCGACTGGCGCGTGGTGATTGATCTTGGCGCGCTCAGTGCGGCCGAGGGCAAACACTACGTGTTTGTCGACTTTGACCTGCAGAGCCGTGTTTTGGGGCCGGACGGCACACGCGTGCTGCTGTACCTGTCGGACGGCGGCTCGGACCTGGTGGAGGCGGTCGAAGTGGCGGCGGGCGTCGGAATAGTCGAGGGCGGCTTTCGGGCCGGCCCGGACCGGCTAGCCGTCTGCTACATGGGCCCCGACCACATCCTGATCCAGACGTCGGTCACCAACGGCCGCAAGACCATGGCCGGCATGCCGTGCTCGACGTTCATCTGGACGCGCGGCACGCCCTTGACGGACGCCAAGGAGGTGTACACGGCGCCCGCCACGGACGCCATTAGCCTGCTGACGTCGGTCGGGCCGCCCGAAAACGGCCGCGCCATCATCAACCGCGCGATCGACTACACGGTGTGGCAGCACTACTCGGTGACCCTCGACGGCACGGTCACCGAACTGCCCCTGCCACGCAGACAGTGCCTGCTTGTGCCGCCACGCTCAACCGCCGAACATCTTGTCGTGTCTCTTGTGGACAAGGCCGTTGTGCGCGGCGAGCAGGTGCCTGCAGGCACAATCCTAGCCTGTTCCACCGATCCAGACGTGCCCGAAGACGAGAGAGTCAGCGTCGTGTTTGCGCCGGGCGAGAACGAGTACACGCCGCATGTGGTTGCCGACGGCGTCCAGGTCAGCCGGTCCCGGGTGATGTTGACCGTGACAAAAGACGGCAAAGAGCGCCGCCAGATCATGCAGTGGGACAAGGCGAGCCGTACATGGTCCGAGGTTCGGCGTATACCCATCGATGTTGGCTCGCACCATTCTTTGCTGGGTGGCGACTACTACAGCGAGACCTTTGTGGTCAGCGAGTCGGGCCTGTTGCGGCCGACCGTGTCCTGGATCGAGACGGCAGACGGTGGCAAGGCCGCGTTTTACAAGCAGCCGGCCGTCTTTGATGTCGACACGTTTCAGCTTGAGCAACACGCGGCCATTAGCAAGGACGGTGCGTCGGTTGACTATGTTCTACTGTCGCCAAAGAAGAATGCCGGTCCGGGGAAAACGCCCACCCTAGTCACCGCCTACGGTGTCATGGGCATCTCTATGATGATGCGCCATCTCGACCCGATCTTGGGCGGCGTCTCACTCGTGCCCTGGCTCGAGAGTGGCGGTGCTCTGGCCGTTGCCCTCGTCCGTGGTGGCAGTGAAAAGGGCCCCGAATGGCATTCGGCTGCCCAGGGCGTCCACCGCCAAAAGTCCTATGACGATTTCATTGCCGTGGCCGAGAAGTTGGTTTCTGACGACGTCACCTCCCCTCAACACATGGGCGTCTTTGGTGCATCTGGTGGCGGACTGTTGGCGGCTGTCATGGCCGTCCAGCGCCCCGACCTCTTCGGCGCTGTTGTCGCTGACGTGCCCATGACTGACATGATCCGTTTCCCGCTGCTGGGCATGGGCGGTGCCTGGGTCAAGGAATACGGCGACCCGTCCGACCCGGACATGATCGATGCCATTCGGGCGTATTCGCCGCTGCACAACATTGTCAATGACCCCCCGACGCCGTATCCACCTCAGCTTGTCACCGTCTCCACAAAGGACGACCGCGTTGGTGTTGGGCACGCTCGCAAGTTTGTCGCCAAGATGAAGGACGCGGGTGCACCCGACATTCTCTTGCACGAGGACAGCAAGGGCGGCCACAATGTCAGTGACTCCTTTAAGAATGCCCAGCTGATGAGTCGTCGTGTGGCCTTCTTGATCAATCGGCTGACGCCGAGCACCTAATTCTTGTGTCGTATGACCGATTTCTTTTCTTACGATATGTTGATAGACAATCGAAAGGATGCCTCGCTAAAAGGAAAGGAAAGAGTCACATAAGGGCGAACTATAGTAATGTAGTGAGAATAAGCGAGTCAAATAAAGAGAAATCTAAAGAGTGAAAGTCTGGGCGGCAGAGTGAGGCTGTTGCACATTTGGTGTGTTTGAGATTTTTGAATTTGCCCAGAGTAGAGTCTTGGTTGCCATGCTGTTACGTATGACTTCCATTATTGTTATCTGATGCCAACAATCTCATGTTACTGTAAAATGGCATGTACGTTTGTTGACAATCTGGACCCTGTAATTTTGTCCATTTTTGCCTGTTGGTGTTCGTTCTGTTTGATTCGTTTTTTTTTTTTCCCTTTTGTTTATTCGTGTTTTCTTCCCGTCTCTCCATTTCTCGTCTTTCTTTCAATCGCACCAAAATCAAAGGAAATAAGAAAAGAAAGTACAAATGAAGATCTAAATTAAAAAGAAAACGTGACGCGGCCGATAACATACACATTGCCGATGCCACTCGGCTTGTAAATTCACAACATATCCAATCGCTGTTGTTCTAAACACGCAATGCGTCCAAAATTTTCTGGACAGCCTGCTCGTCCCCGTTTATCGTATTCTCCTTGTCGCTATCCACCCACCCCTCTGTCCAGCCACCGCCAAAGTCAATCAGCCACAAGTCGCCGAAATGGGCTTCTTCTCCTGTAGGCCCAACACCCGTCACGTCGTCGGCCGGACCGACGCCGACAATGAGATTGCCCGGTTTACCGTCGCCCCAGACAAGGCCGAGGGCGTGCAGAGCGTCGACGGACGCGCGGAGCTGCTGGGCCCATCGCTGCTTGTGCTGCGCCAAGAGCAGCCTCCCACGCTTCTGACGCTTCCCACGCTTCTCACGCTTCAGCACATCTGCGAGCCGCTCGCCCGGTATCCACTCGCGAACAAAGCCGACGATGCGCCGGCTCTCTGGGTGCGTGACCAGGCCGACGAGACGCGGAGTGCACACGCGCATGGGCTCTGGCGGCAGAGAAGAAGAAGACGAGGGTGCCTGGTAGTTGTGTCCGTGCAGCGTCAAAAGGCACACAAGCTCACGCCGCAAGGCAGGACTTGCCATGAGGCCGGACGCGTTGTCCGTCGCCTTGCAGAAAAGATCGTTCGAGTTCGTGTGGATGTCATGGATGTCGTGGCTGTTGACGTCGTCCCCGTTGTTGCGTGGCACGACACGGACACGCGTTACGGAACCACCGCTGAGGATCTCTTCGATGACGCTAATGTCGTTTGTCGTGTACCGCGGAAGATGATGCTGCTGAGACAGGAGTGATAGGATTTCCTCGCAATTGCCATCTACACAGTCTTCGTAGAGAGCATCATCGTATGGCGGAGGTGCCCAGGCGCGGGCTTGGACTTCGCTTGGGGTCATGGGTACAATCTTCGGCTGTGCATCGGGGGCCTCTCTCCGATAGGCAAAGTAATGTGTCTTGGGGTAGAGCAGCGAGTGGAGTTTGGTGTTGCTTCGATGTGCCGACAGCGCGGGTGCCTTTGGGGCGACGCGCCGAAATTCCTCCTCTCCCGCCGGCTGAATGATGTCGAGAATTTCGTTGGCAAAGGCATAATAATCATCAACGGAAGCTTGACGAATCAGGTCAACGATGTGTTTCTCTGGGGAGCTTTCCGAAGACTGAAATGGCGCGAAAACCGTGACCGAGATTTGCTCGTCGTTGAATATGATCACGACATCGGCTTCGAATTCGTCTCCGCCGTTGATTTGGACGATGGCGATGTTGTCCCCGTCGTAGTCGTCTCCGTCATAGTCGTCTCCATCATAGTCGCCCTCATTGTCGCTTGAACCGGAAAGAGGATGCATTTCGTGATTTATTTCGTGTTCCAGTTCGTGTTCCATTTCGGAAAGTTCTATGTTTTCCTCCTCCTTCTTTTTTGGTGGGGGAATGGGATGGAGGCTCCTTCCCACTTGCGCATTTTGAAATCCGTGGTTTGCTAATAGGTTGTAAATGTGTGATTACCTAATCTTATGTTCCTAGGCACTCAGATCGGAAGGTGAACAGCACTCTTTTTTCTCATGTTTCATTTCATCAATTTCACCTTTTAAACGTTCAACGTGATGTCTGTTGCTTTCGTTTATTGTTATTTTTTTTCCTACGCTCTTTTATATCTCTAGTTTACTTCGGTTTTAGTTCATTTATTATTATTACTAGTTGGCGTTAAATAATACCGGTAATACCGTTCAGCATTACACCGTATTTTAATATGTTTTTTATATAATTTCCAATAATTTTTAGAGACTGTTTTAATTTCCAGTCGCGTTCTAATCTCGGAGCATAAAATTCTTGATTTCTTTAGTTATTGTTTTCATGTGTTCTATTTCTTGTTTGCTCGTTTGCGGTTATGTCTTCGTTGTCGTATGTCTTCATTCTTTTCCAATGTTTTAATTTTATCTTGCCGGAAAAGTAATATAAATTTTTTTTCTTTAATTCTTGTCGATGCTGTCGAGTTATGACACGGCTGTTGATGGTGGCTTCGATATATCGTACATGAAGAATGGCTCACTACGGACATATCTTTAGAATCACCATGTCAACGACAGCCCCAACGGTACTCCCATGATCAGTTCCCGGCCGCGCGCTCGCTGGGCCGTCGAGATTGCCGACGGGATTGGCTTTCTCCGTGAACACGGCGTGATCCTGCCTTGCCTGCCCAGCTGCTGGGCGTGGCGAAACCGACCCCAGAAATGTATAAGCGAGCACTGGGCCTAGTCGGTATTGGACGGGCTAACGCGGCCCAGGCCGCCATGGTGGCTGCACACGCCTACGATCCAAGGGCAGCCAAGGGCGTTGGACTGCGGACGGTGTACATTCGGCGGTGAACGGACGAACTGGACGAGCCAGACGATGCGTTGCTGGCGAGGAGGATGACGCGTACCTACAAGACTTTGGGGACTGCAGAGTGGTAACTAAATATCAGGGCTTCTAGGTACCAAGGGTCCGGATCTTTGGTCACTACTCCATGTACATCGGGCGCTGACACGACATCATGTTAGCTCGATGCACTTACACGACGGCGCACAGTATACAGACATGGCATCAATAATACAAGCAACTCACGTACACGTAGTCTGAATATTCGATCGAGTACAAGCGCACAGAATTTTTAATTTTTGAAAAGGGACTAGTCGTGATGAGAAAAAAAAACGTTCTTCGATGCCCTGACTTTCTCTCCTCTCAACAACGCAAAATCTCACGAAAAGCTGCATCCACTGGGTGCAGCGTCCGCTTTCTTTCCCACCTCCCTCTTCTCTTCCCCTCGATCACTTCCAACAACGCCATTCTCATATCCACCTCCACCATGGATCCTCTTCAAGACGAGGTGTCTCGCAACCCATGGGCAGCCGCTGCCCCCATTCACGAGATCCCCTCCATCACCCTCAACGACACCAACGTGATCTTTGAAGGCGACGCCTGCCGCCTCGAGTATTTTCCCGGGTCCACATCAGACAACAACACGCCCGAGGGACCTGCCCAGTTGAACTCGAGCTCCGAAACGGACGTCGACAGCATCCGCAGCCGCTCGGTTCGTCGCAGTGCTACTGCCATGGATGACAACCGCACCAACTTCAGCCACGACTCGGGCTTTGGCGTTTCGACCAAGCGTCACTCACGCTCGCGCTCTCGCTCTCGCTCCGAGTCGCCACCGCCCGACCCGTACGCCCACATCGCCGTCTATCCTCAGCGTTTCCTCTTCAACGCTGACGACCCCCGCCATGACATGGAGCACACGTTCGACCGCGCGCTTGTCCGCCAAGCGTGGATGGACCGTGAATGGAACAAGCAAGCCCGCGAGATGATGGAGGCGCTCAAGCCAGTGGTTGACAAGCGCGCGCGCAACAAGACGGACGCGATCCTCTGCACATACGCAGCCGCTGCCCACGACCGTCTGCGCCGCCAGCAGGAGGAGCGCTGGGCCACGTGCGTCGACATTCTGTACGCCATCGAGGCCTTTGAGCGCGGCATCCTGTCCAAGCGCGTTGCCAACCGCACGCTCTTTGGCCTGATGCAGCAAAACGGCGTCGACGCCTGCACGCCCGACTGCCCATGCCGCAGCGTCACAGTCCCTCCTCCAAACGCGCACATTGTGTCCCAGGCCGAGTACGACTGCGCGTTTAAGTCGACCGCGGCAGCCGCGCCCGACCCGCACGCCGACGCGCCCTTTGCGCACCCGAGCTGGGATCCCGTTCTCACGGTGTGCCAGACCATTGGCGAGTACACCGACCAGGCGGTTGCCGCGGCCCGCACCTACACCACGCGCTTCGTGACGGCCTGTCGCCGCGCAAAGGCGACGTACGACGAGGAGCTGATCCACCGGCACTGGCGCCGGACCCGGCACGTGGTCGCACAGGAGGTCGAGGAGTACGACCAATACGGCGTCCGGCACGTCACCTATGTGGCGCAGCTTCCTTAGATGGCTGCCATCCTGTGCAGGTTCTATGCAGGTTGCCGGATCGTCTTTCATGTGCTCGCGTGCACAGCATGATACCCATTTGCTATTTTGCTTTCTTCCTAGTTTGAGATACCTATTTGAATTCTTGTCAGCTTCTCGGTTGAAGAGAGAACTCGTTTGTGTTTATTTGAAAAGCAGCTGATGGATATTAAAAATAATTCTACCAAAGGATAGAATCTACCCAGTCGATCTACTCGTGTCTGAATACTCAAATGTATTTGATATTGTGGCCATTGTACAATCGACTTCTGCCAAGCAGGCATCTCGTATTTGTTCATCTGACGAGCGCATCCCATCCCGTATCACCCAGACGTATGACATTAAATATTAACGATACGATAGGCGGTAGCAATGATATATATATTGGCAGGAAAGGAAGATGGAAGAAGGAAGAGGTTCTGGTCGGTATCATCGCCTGTGTAAGTGAGATCCGGGATATATGTATATCGACACATTTAAAGAGCTTCATATTCACATCATGAAGGACATGGTTTCGTATTCAAAATATTTCAATCATTTTTATTGTATTTCATGTGAATAAACAAAATAAATAATATCTACTGACGTCTACTTGTACATGTACTATTTTGTCCAAGATCATTTCTCGGTTATTTTTCTTACTTTTTGTTTAAACCAAAAATGGAATTTGTTCACAGTGCTCAAGAATGATTTTCTCTTGTAAACGATAGAAATTTTTATTAAAATAGCAAAATTGTATGACAAGCAAGAAAAAAAACCACATTCTTTAGGGCTTTATTTTTACCCTTTCATCATGGTTAACAACTGGGCATGAAACAAGTCATATAACGGCCCTTTCGTATCACACGCGCACAGCAGACATTGAACCAACAATTTGCACATTTACACTGCGTCGACCCTGCAGGATGCAATAGACACATGGCCTGGGACGGAGTCAATCTTGAATGATGAATTGGCAGCAGCCGTTCCTGCTGTGACCATGTCTTGTTCGAAAAGGGGCAGATGGACACGTGCCTTACATTTCATGTTGGACAGAGGTGAGAAGAGACAGGAGGTAAGATACAGGAGGTAAGAGACAGTCGGCGTCGGCAGTCACACGAATACCGAGACACCGTTGAAGGTATCAATCAGGCTTAAGGCATCATCACGATTCAAATGCATCTTACTGGGCATGTATGCTACGAGCCTACGACTATGGATGCGCTTAATCCTGTACGGAGTACTGCGACCATTTTGCTGACGACTGGTCCTTGCTTAAAGCGATAGTGACCATTTCGTAAGCTGACGGTGAGGGTATTTTACTTTGATTTTGCTTCCTTTCGACCCGTAATACGACATACTGTGAGAGGTCAAGATGGGGCCCTACAATCAAATCTTACTCTCGACTTTATGTATGACAAACCATGCCATTTTGTGAAATCTTGCGACGGGATGATGAGGTTAAGAGTGAAACTGGAAACGGGCGACTGCGACAACAAAAAGCAAGAAATTTCTTGCTAACAGAAACAGGACAGAAACAAAACCGCGTCTCAAGCAGCAAGTGCCGGCGGTGCACGTGTGGTTCCGAGATGGAGATGAAGAGAATTTGCGATTTGCTTTACGATTCGCGACTGGTCGCTTCTGAGAATCGCCATCAGTGCTGGAACGTCACTGAGATTTGACCAATTTGATTCCTTGCTCCGTTTCTCGTCCCTTGCCATTTGTGTCTGCACCAAATTGCCCACCTAGTCGTCCCACAACGCCCACCACCGCATCGCATCCACTTTCAAATTTCCACTCTGGAAATTCCATCATCATGTTTCTCTTGAAATTTTATCTTTCGAGTTTTGGGGACTCAACTCTGGCCCTCTTTTGGGTTTTGGTCTCTGGCGGTCCAGACTCCTTAAAGTCTAGGCCCTTTGGACTCAAGCCCCCTCTGTGCGTCCCTCTTTCCCTCGTCGCTTCGGTCTTGGCAGACCTTGGCGCTCTGTTCTTTATTTCTTTATTTGGGCACCACGACCCTAAAGTTCATGATTGTGCCGTGATTCAAGCTGATTGATTTAAGGTCGACATAACCTCAAGAGATCTCTTTTCGAGTACGACAGTACGACATACATCGATAAAATATCACCTCTGCAGGCGCAAAGTCTTTTCTTTCTTTTTCTGCCCAAACAGACGAACAGGGATGCAATACACTGGAGGCATGGAAGAAATGCAAGGACAGCAAGGAATCTGCACCAACTAGAGCAAAAACTGGAGAACTGCAAGGCCCAACCAGGGAGTTTAGCGACTTCAGGGAGCTTATCAGGGGGCTTATCAGGGAGCGCACAGGTTGCACAGGGAACTCTACAAGGAACTCAACAAGGAACAACCAAGGAAGGTCAAGTTACAGGAGACGAATAGGAGTTGATCCATTCAATATGTCGGCCCTTTCCATCACCAAATGCCCCTTCAACAGATCCTCATTATCCAAGTTGATTTACTTTTACTCGCCGCGGTCTCAGGCATCGGCCGTACAGCCACAGTCAGTGTTGAGTTGGTTGCCTGTCTGAGGCTTGTCCGCCGAATTCTTATCGCGTCTTTTTCTCGTGCGATATGCTCAACACGAGAGTTTCCCACTCGGGTAAGCAGACAAGCGCGAGTGCGAATTTCCGGAGAGCACATCATCCTCCGTACGGAGTATCAGGATGATTGAAAGTTACCTTTTCAAGGTATTGTTACTTCGCTCGTTCTGAATTTGAGTTGTTGGCCCCTTCGATCTTCCAGAAGAACGAAACCCCATGAAAAAAGAGGTACTTTTTATCTTTGCCCGACAGCAGCATCCTAGCCCCCAATGTCCAGGGGCCCCTGTTAAAATTTAACCTCTTTGCTGTTGTAGTTGGCCCGACTGCCCCCTGTCGTTTTGTGGTCGGGCGGGTAGACCGTTGTAAATTGACGCTCTTTGTTCTCTGGTGCTTTCTAAATTCTGACAGTCTCGTGCTTTTCCTCTTTTCACCCAGGTTCGTTAGAGGACACACGCACGACGACATCGCGTTCGCACGAGTTGAAAAAGTCGGATTGCCAATCGGTCGAGTCTCGCGACACACTTTCCACTTGCTCACACCGTTTGCATTCGACTTTGACAATTTGTGGAGGACTTTGGTCGTGGACAGAGTGTGGCTTTTCATCCAAAATTGCGCCCTATTTCATGTGCAACTTTTTCCATTTCCCTTCATCCCTTTCCATCTTTTGGTCCTTTCCCCTGAAATGGCGTCTGTGCCGATGTGGCGTTCTGGGGAAAAGGGGGATCAAAGAAAGGGACACAGTAAAACTGGCAAAACGGCAAATGTTATATCGAAATCTGTAATCCATTTCGTTCCCATTTCCTATCCGCATCTCACCACCACTCTTCGTAAGATGTCAGACGGCAAGGGCTGTAAGGAGAGGACCTCGTAAATGTTAAGCCTTTTGAGACGAAACAACGAATAGCTGCTCAGATATGGGCCCACGCCCACGCTTTGAGATGCACCAAAGACCACAAGGAGCACCAAAGAACAGTTTCCTTGTCTTGGCATCGTCAGCGTGGTGGTCGAGGGCCTTTGGGCCTGGCCCACGGGCGGGCCTACGGAGTATGAAGTCTGGGAGTCTAGGCGTCTCCCATTACTTGGCATTCTGCTTTCTGCTTGCCCAAAGTATTGTAGCGCCCACCTTACGGCACCAAAACCAAAAGGGAGAACCTCTGAACACCCAAAATCAAAAACCGAAAAGATTCTCCCGAGCAATTTAGAGCTGAGGTTGCATTGAAGCTTAATCCTTCGACAGCCGGCACCCCTGTCGTGATATTGGGTTGTCCCTATCGAGGCTGCCGTTGCTCTTCTGTTGTTTGGTTTTCGGTTTTCGTTTACCTGTTCAAAAATCCTTCACCGTCTGATCTGTTCATCCCCTATCTTTGCATAGCATCGCCATGCTGTAATTTTGGTGTATTGCCAGTCAATTTTGTTCCTTCCTCTCATCTTCTCACCCTCCTTTTTACGCTCATCCCTCTGTTCCAGACGGCAGTTCCACTCTTTTTATTCTCCATCCTCTTGCCCACTAAAGTTACCCACATCGCTGCCCACATCTGCCCAGGTCGCTTGTCATTGATAGCGCTCGAAAGGTTCGAAAAGGTCGACGGCCAAGAGATCATCCCCTCCATTGTCCCAGTCCTTTTTTTCGTCGTCTCGGTAGTAAAACTTCACAGCCTCTTTTGCCCACAATTATCTGCAACGCCGTTGTCGCAGATTTGGCTGTTGCAATGAGCCGTCTGGCAGTATCCCAGCCAGTTTGCCCAGTTTGTGCCAGTTTGTCCCTCTCTGCCGTCATTTCACATTCCAGTGCATTCCAGTTTGTGCTGATCTTTGGCGGTGGTGCTGTTTTGGGTTGTTTTGGTGCTGTTACTTTTTGTGGGTTGTTGTTGTTGTCTCACCTTGGATGCGTCTGTTTGCGTCTGAACTCAAACCCTGTGTCTGTTCTGTTCTGTGTTCTGTATCTCGTTACACATTGCCAGTACATGTACCGAATTGCCATTGCACCTGCAGGCATTTCGCATGTCGCATTTCGGTTATGGCTTGTCCCTCGGTTTTCATCCCAACTTGGAAGAAACCCTGCATCCTGTTCCAGTGCTTCCTTTCCTTCTCACCGTTCTCACTCCCTCATGCAATTGCAGTTGTCTACAAAAATATCGCTCCATCCTGTGTTCCTTCCAAGTAATGGCTATCCCCTATTTTAGCATTTCGAGCTCGCAACGAGGAAAGGCAGGCACATTTTCAGCCAGGGATGCCCAGGCGTGGCACTGTCTCCTGAGTCTTGTGACTTCCATCCTCAGTGTGCTCTAACTTTTTCCACTGAAGCCTCTAAAATGTACTTTCACCACTTCACCTTGTGGCATTTTGGCCTGTCCCACCATTTTGGGTTTCGTTAATTCAGAGGGAGCCGCCTCATGCCTAATTCGGTTTCATTTTGTACTCTGAAGGTTATTTGACGGACGGCCCACTGTCTGGCCGTCTGGCGCTGTCTGTGTGGCATGTCGTATGGCATGCATCCACGATATGAAGGGAGAGCAAAAGAAAGAGAACAAGCGAACGAGAGGGATGCCGCCCACCCTCCATCACACCAATCACTCAATCAATCCTTTCTCGACTTTCTCACCACAAAAGCCCACTACTGCATTTTGTGGCGCTTATGCCTATTTTACTTTGTGTGGTCTCTGCTCCGTATCGTTTTTCCTTGTAATGCACTTTGCACGGTACGCTTCTGCTTTTTACGAGGTTCGTCTTCGCAATCTTTGTCTCTCTGGAGAAAAAGAGGCGTTTGCCGTCCCCCATCCTCCGGTTTGCTGTGCCTCGTAGTCGTCTCGTGTATCTTTTTGTCGTGTCGTGTCGCGTTTTCCGTGCTCGCGTGGCATTCTTCATTTTTCCCTTTCCCTTTGCCCTTTTTCCTCTTCCTCCTCCTTTCTTCATTCTCACCGTTCCCACACATTTGACTTCCTCCATTTTACATTCTGCTCGTACGACATACATTCCTCCCGTCTTCAACACAACGGTCACGGTCTCTCCCTTCCTTTAAACTTTGTTGTTCCTTTTTCCATACCCTCTTCGACACTGCCTTTGCCCTTTTCTGTGTGAACTCTCTCGATACCCAACCCGTCGGCTATCCAAGTATCCTTTTGGATTCCCGTCTCCCGTCATCCGCCCTTCCCTCCGCCTCGACCTAAACTCGGATTTCCAACTTGCTCTCAACTCGAACCCCATCAACGCACTCTCCCTTTCCCGCACTTTTGGAGCATCAAATTATCGGACATCTCTCTTTCCTTCGGTCTCAGCTGCAATCGAGTACCTAATACCTCGTGTCAAAAGTCCCAAGATCGGCCCTTAGTCACCACCGGCGTTCCACACCTGATCCACGGTCCAGTTCGTGTACCCCCCCCGGTTTACAGATCGACGTTGCCTTGTCTTGGCTTTCTTCCATGCTTTGTTGCTTGTCAATCTTTCAATCTTGGCCAACGTGTTTTTTGCGCTCTCTCTGCCCTCCACGCCTTGTGCTCAGCCCTCTGTGTCCTCCACACGTCCACTCGTTCTTACCTGTCACTTGCTGTCTTCCGTCTCTTTACTCTTTCTTCCTTTCTCCTTTCTCTTACATCCTTGACCTTACCGTCCAACACTGCTCTCGCCGTCTACGACACACTCCTACAACAACACTCTCAATTTACCATCTCACGACATCTTGCTGTGGAATCAGCGACAAGCACGCCTTGACAATACAACGGCAATACCATCTCACTACGAAACGGCATCACTCGTTCGCCTACGGAGAAACATATCGAGAGACACGACTTTGAAAGACAACTGCCCAAGACCGACACAGACACTCGACAACTTGACCACTTGACCGACCTTGTACAAAAGGCAACCGTCGCCGAGTTTCACCAAGAGTGACTCTACACCGACTGGGTTCTGGGTTCTGGGTTCTGGGTTAGATTCGACAGCCCAACTCGACGACGAGCATTTATACCGACGACAGCCCGCCGAACCCCTCGACGACTCTCTCGATGCATACGCCATAGACCAGCACCATCTTGTCACCACGCTCGTTACAATAACAATACTCAATCTTGACACCTCGCCATCAACACAACCTCCCTCACTTCACAATGGCGAACGCCGCCCTCCGGGGCCTCCGGCGATGGGCGAACAGCCAGATGCAGCCGCTGTACGACCAGCTGCCGATGTCCGACCGCTCCGACGACGAAAAGGACGTGGCTATGGAGATTGGCAGTGTCGGAAGCAGCAGTGGAAACAGCGGGGCCGGAAGCAGTAGTGGCGGAAGTGGCAGCGGCGACAGCCCACGAACGAGCGACTACTCCGAGGTCCCGTCGGCACTTCGGTTTGGCCACGAGCGGACCGGCAGCGGCACCATCCGGCCAAGGTCCAGGCTGATGGCGATCGTGTCGGCTCTGCTGGTGGTGCCACTGCTGGCCATCCGGTTCACATATTTGGCGTGGTTGGTTGTGACAGCGCCCTTGCGGAGGATCACACGGATACTCTTTCCTGGAGCGTCAACTGCAGCAGGTGGCTCGCCCACAACGTCGTCCTGGCCCTCGACATACGCCAAACTGGAAGAATTCCAGATCCTGGTGCCGTCCTTCCTCAAACCCGTCGCCGCCGGCACGCCGACAAACCGACTCCACCCGACGGCCTGGCTCGACGGCCTACGCGGCGTTGCGGCCTTTTTCGTGGTCTGGCACCACGCCAGTCTGCTGTGGTTCGGCTGGCACCTGCACTCGGGCTACGGCAGCGCCGAGGCCGAGCGGTACCTTATGCAGCTGCCCTTCCTCCGTCTTTTGATCTCCGGCCCCCCGCATGTGGCCGTCTTTTTCGTCATCTCGGGCTACGCCCTCTCCTACAAGCCGCTGCGCCTCTCCCGCCAAGGCCGCTTCCACGAGGCCAGCGAGGCCATCAACTCGAGCATCTTCCGGCGACACACACGCTTGTTTCTGATGCCCGTCGCCGTGTCGTTTGTCGCCTGCATGATGACCTACCTCGACCTGTACGGCGCCAAGAACAACTGGAAGGGCGTCGCCCTGCCGAGCCGCCGGCCGCCGCAGGCCCACACGTTTTCTGGCCAGCTCGTGCACTGGCTCCGGTCCGTGTGGCAGCTGACCAACCCGCTGAGCAAGAAGCTCGACCGCGGCGGCACGTTCATGTACGACCAGAACCTGTGGACGCTGCCGGTCGAGTTTGACTGCTCGCTGGTGCTGTTCCTGTGCCAGGCGGCCTTCAACCGGCTGCGGCCGCGCTTGCGCATGCTGTTCATGACCGTCGTCGCCTTCTTTGCCGTCATGTACACCTACTGGCAGCCGTTCCTCTTCATGGTCGGCATGCTGATTTGTGATTTGCACTTTGAGCTCGAGGGCGTTGGTGCCCCGAAAAAGGAAAGGGAGACGCCCGCCCTCGAGAGCGCCGAATTCGACACGGTATCCATCGGTCCGTCGCGGCCCACACTCGGCCACCGCCTCCGAAATCTGGTGAGACGCATCCCGCGCCCGTCGGCCGCCTTTTTCGACCGCCACCGCACCTTCTTCGGCGTCTCCGCCTTCATTGTCGGCCTCTACATCCTCTCGATCCCCGACGCCGGCCGCGGCGCCGCCAAGACGCCCGGCTACATCACCCTGGCCGCCTGGGCGCCGCGGTACCACCGGTCCAAGGGCGCCCTCGACGCCTGGTACATGCCCTGGGCCGCCACCATCCTGGTCCTGGCCATTGACCGCACGCCCGCCCTCCAGCGCATCTTCATGCACCCCTTCCCCCAGTACCTGGGCTACATTAGCTTTTCGATGTACGTCCTGCACGGCACCGTCATCTGGACCATTGGCCACTGGACCGTGCGCAAGACCGTCGCCCTCTCCGGCTCGGCGACCCAGCTCCAGTACGGCATCGGCATCTTCTTGTGCGCCATTGTCCTCTGGACCATCATCGTCGTCCTGTCGGACCTCGTCACGCGCACGCTCGACAAGAAGGCCGTTGCCGTCGGCCACACGCTGTACAACAAGTGCATCCAAAAGGAAGAGCCCAAGGAGGTTCTCCCGACGCACCAGACGCACCAGCAATAGCAGTGGCAGTAGCCGTTGGAGTAGCCAGGGAGTGTGTTTCTTATCATATTTTTATCATTTTTATCTGTCATGTTATTAGCCGGCGAACTGGGGTGTCTTGTTCTTCTGTCCTCAGCATATTGGCATTTCCTTTGTATTCTTCTCATAGAGCCTAGACATAATCATAATGGTTAACCAATTCTGTGCTCACATTTACGATTTACGACGTACCTATCGTGAGGATATCGCCATGATCGAATGGATGGTCGTGTGGGTCTACTCTCTCATATCTTGGCATTTTAACCCAACGAATCTAGATCGACCCTCACAAACTCCCAACCTATTTTGAGTTATTTAAGTTTACCCTTGCCTTTTCCGATATCTCAATCGTGCTAGGCCTCGGACAAGAAGTGCCGTTCGTGGATGACTTGAAATCTTACGATGTCTTGAAACGAAGGCGTACAAGTTGATCAAGTCAGGGCCAGTGACGATTCGGATTCAATTCAAACAGAATAGCCTCAAACGGAAGCAAAATGCAGATACTGAGAGCGATCGTCAATCTGTTCGTATGTTCGTACTGCGGTGCGTTCTCGGTGACTTTTCGCTCCCGTTCGGCCATCTGCGTCCGGATCTGCTTTCCAAGACGGAAACAGATTGACTATCGAGATCGAGATCTATTCGAATGGTGAGCCTTGGTCCACCTCGGAGGCATTTTTGCATTTTTGTTGCCTCGCAAGGCTCGTTCTCGGGCACCTTTCCCAACGGGATATCCCGTTGCCGTGTCGAGAGGGATTCCATGACGTTGTGCTGTGTCCATCCGGATGCAAATGGATGCAATTTTCTGGTGTTGTCCTCGAATTTGTGTCATCAAAAGTCAGGGGCAACTGGAGACGGCGTTTTTGCGTTGGCCATATCCGAATTGCCTGGGCTGGGTCCGTTCAGTCACCAATTACAGTTCAATGGTGCCTGAGCAGTGTGTAAACGGGCGGAGTTTTCCACTTTGCCCGGCCACGTTCGCTGTATTTTTACACACTAATTAGAAATTACGGAGTACTCCGTACAGACCTCGGCATCCCTCCAACTTTTAGTGGCCTCTGTCCTGTCTTTTGGCCTATGACGAGCCGCCCTCCAGCCTTGTCAGGGATGCCTCACTTTGACCACGTTGGCCAGCTCTCAAAGCACCAATGATGCCTGCCGGAATTGGCAGCATTCCTCAGTAAAAAGGGAGCTCTCAGGTAATGGACCCCACCCGTCTCAAAATACACTGATACAGCGACGACAGCGCCACGAGCGCCCACTGCCCTGAAACGAAGCTGCTCCTCGTTTTCGTTCAGACCTCTTGCCGCCCCTCTCCAGTGCGTCGTTCTCGCATTCGACCTATTACAACGCATATTTTCAACGCAAAGCTTCATTTCGTTTCCTGTTTCGTTCAATGCAGCCTCGCCCGGAAACAACCACAAGCCTCACAAGGGCTCGCTCTTTTCTCGGTACGGGCCTCGCGTCGCTTCTTTGTTCGATTTCGATTCGGCTGTTTTCTCTCCCTTTCTCTCCCTGTTTCGTTACGCCGTACTCTGAATTCTGCTGCCTTGATGTTACTGTTGAGATTACTGTTGTGCCAATGCCCGCTTTTCTCCCGTCTGACGCCCGCTGCAATCGGGCAAGTTCCGATTTAGGAAACCACCCCATCGGGTGACCCTTGTCCTCGGGGGATGAGTATTGCGTCGCATGTCGGTACTTCTTTCAATGGCCGAAATGGGACAGAAGAAACCAACAAAGATAAACAACATTAACCACGTATATTGTGGCGTAGAAATGAGACGAAGAATCGACAGAGAAACGTGGAATGTGGGCTGCATTGACATTTGGCGTCTTGGTACTGCTTGGTGCTGCTTGGTGTCGTTCTGTTATTTGTGTGCTGTTTGGCGGCCTTGGGGATAATGGACTTAGTCCTGCTTGCCCAGTCCGGTGAGACATGTGAGAGCAAATGGCAAGAAGGAGCCTGTGGTAGAGGAAAGAGCGAGGCATCCAAAAGACGAAAAAAGTCAAGCTCAAGCTCAACCCCAACGAAAGAGCAATAGAAACGAAGCGGCAGACACGAATCATTGATTTAAATCCCTGAGTTAACTCGTAAGGCCAAGGCCTGCGGAGGAGCCGTCTGTTATTTTCTTCTCTAACTTTTTTTTTGTATTCCCCACTTGCGGATCGACGTTCGGTGTTGTGCAGCTGCGTCCACGCCGGTCCTTTTTTCTTTGTCTCGCCACTTAAGCTTCCCGTCTGATCCTTGCTCTTCCTGTACTCGATTATTCCTGTCGTCTAATTCCTGTCCAGCCTGCCTGTCTTGTATATATGCCCCTCTCGTCGCTTCTTTCCTTTTTCTTCTGGCTTCGGTCCTGCTCTACAGCTCCTTCCTCAACCACTTTCCCAAACCGATGATCTAAGCTCGCACCTTCCGCATTAAGCCATCGGTGCTTCACTTCACCACCAACAACCCCTATTTACTTCAACATCAGCACAGCCTGCCGATTCCCCAACCATGACGGACATTGGCACAGAACAGATCCCGCAACCGCCAGGACTGCCACTCATTGGCAACCTCCGCGACATTGACACGGTCGCCCCCGTCCAGTCCATATACAACCTCGCCGAAAAGTACGGCGACATTTTCAGACTCAACATTGTGGGCACCCCGTCCGTCTTCTTGTCGAGCAATGCTTTGGTCAATGAAGCCTGCGATGAGAAGCGGTTCAAAAAGAATATCGGCAACGTCCTCAAACAAGTACGCAACGGCGTCTCCGATGGCCTGTTTACGTCCTTTGGCGAGGAAGAACCCAACTGGGGCAAGGCACATCGCATCCTGACGCCCGCGTTTGGCCCGCTGTCGATCCACAACATGTTTGATGACATGCACGACATTGCCAGCCAGCTCGCACTGAAATGGGCGCGTCAGGGCCCCAGCGAGGCCATCCACGTCACCGACGACTTTACGCGCTTGGCCCTCGACACGCTGGCGCTGTGTGCCATGGACTACCGCTTTAACAGCTTCTACAGCGCCGAGATGCACCCCTTTATCAAGGCCATGGGCGGCTTCTTGGTCGAGTCGGGCACGCGCAGCCGCCGGCCACCGCTACCGGCCATGTTCTACAAGGCCGTCGACCAGCAGTATGCCGAGGACATTGCCACGATGCGCAGCGTGGCAGACGGCGTGGTCGAAGCCCGCCGCGCACAGAACCCGCCGTCGGAGCGCAAGGATTTGCTGGCGGCCATGCTGGGCGCCACCGACCCGCGGACGGGCGAGACGCTGGACCAAGCCGCCATCACCAACAACCTGATCACATTCCTGATCGCCGGCCACGAGACGACATCCGGCATGCTCTCGTTTGCCTTTTACAACCTGCTGCGCCACCCCGAGGCCTACCGCCGCGCCCAGCAGGAAGTCGACGACGTTTGCGGCACGGGGCCCATCACCGTCGAGCAGCTCCCCAAGCTCAAGTACATTGCCGCCATCCTGCGCGAGACGCTGCGGCTCAACGCCACCATCCCGGTCATTGGCGTCACGGCCCTCAAGGACGAGACGCTGGCCGGCGGCAAGTATTTCGTCAAGGCCGGCGAGAACATTGGCCTGTTGCTGATGCGCGCCCACCTCGACCCGGCCGTCTTTGGCGACGCCGCCCGCTCGTTCCGCCCCGAGCGCATGCTCGACGAGAACTTTGAGCGCCTCAACAAGGAGCACCCCAACTGCTGGAAGCCCTTTGGCAACGGCACGCGCGCGTGCATTGGCCGGCCGTTTGCCTGGCAAGAGGCGCTGCTGGTCATGGCCATGCTGCTCCAAAACTTCAACTTTCGCTTTGACGACGCCAGCTACCAGCTGCGCCTCAAGGAGTCGCTGACAATCAAGCCGGATGGCTTCTTTATGCGGGCCCAGCTGCGCCAGGGCCTGACGCCGACGCTGCTCGAAAAGAGACTGGCCGGTACGCCTGCCGAGTCGCACAAGGAGAAGACGGCCAAGGCCGTTGCTGCCAGCACGTCGGCCACCAGCGGCAAGCCGATCAACATCTACTACGGCTCCAACAGCGGCACCTGCGAGGCCATGGCCAACCGCGTGGCCGCCGACGCTCCCGCCCACGGCTACCGCGCCGACGTTCTCGCTCCCTTGGACGCGGCCCACCAGGCCCTGCCCACCGACGGCCGCCCTGTCGTGATTGTCACAGCCTCGTACGAGGGCGAGCCGCCAGACAATGCTGGTCTGTTTGTCAACTGGCTGCGCAACTGCAAGGACTCTGACGCTGCCTGCAAGGATGTGCCGTATGCAGTGTTTGGCTGTGGCCACCACGACTGGGCCCAGACCTTCCACAAGATCCCGACACTCGTCGACAACCAGATGGCCGCCCTGGGCGGTGAGCGGCTGGCCGAGATGGGCAAGACGGACGCGGCCGAGGGCAACATGTTTGAAGACTTTGAGGCATGGGAGGATGGAGTGCTGTTCCCGGCCCTCAAGGCCAAGTACGGCGGTGACGACGATGACAGTGAGCCGGCCGTACCCGACCTGCGCATCGAGATTACCACACCCCGTGCGTCCAACCTGCGCCAGGATGTGCGCGAGGCTGTCGTTGTGGCAGCCCATCCTCTGGCGGGCGAAAAGGGCGACTCAGGCCGCAAGATGCACGTCGAGATCCAGCTGCCGACGGACATGACATACAAGTCGGGCGACTACCTGGCGGTGCTGCCATTTAACCGCCAGAAGTCGATCATCCGTGCCATGCGCCGCTTCCGCCTGCCGTGGGACGCCAACATTACGGTGCACACGGCCGATGGCGGTGCCGACAGCACGCAGACCAACCTGCCCACAAACACGCCGCTGCCGGCCTATGGAGTCCTCGGCGCTTATGTAGAGCTGGGCCAGCCAGCCACAAAGAGAGTGAGTTGATGTCCATGTTCTATTATGATTATTTTAAACGCCTGTCATGCCTTTATATACATTACTGACACCCCCTTCCAGAGCATCCTCGCATTGGCTGATGTGGTCGACGGTTCGGCCAAAACCGATCTCCAGCGCCTGGCCGGCGACGACTATGCCGCCGAAATCAGCGCCAAGAAGGTCTCGATTCTCGACCTGCTCGACCGCTTCCCGACGGTTGATCTTCCCTTTGGCACCTTCTTGACACTCCTGCCGCCCATGCGCGTCCGCCAGTACTCCATCTCGTCCTCGCCCCTGTGGAACCCGGGCCACGTCACCCTGTCGTACGCTGTGTTGTCGGCACCCGCTCTCGCCGACGAGACCCGCCAGCACGAGGGCGTTGCTTCCCACTACCTGTCGCAGCTCCAGGCAGGCGACCGCATCCACGTCGCCGTCCGGCCCAGCCATGCCAGCTTCCACCTGCCCCACGACAGCGAGCACGTGCCGGTTGTGTGCGTTGCTGCTGGCACCGGCCTCGCGCCCTTCCGCGGTTTCGTGCAGGAGCGTGCCGCCCTGTTGGGCGCGGGCCGCAAGCTCGCGCCGGCCCACCTCTTCTTCGGCTGCCGCGGCACGGCCGACGATCTGTACCGCGAGGAGCTCGACAAGTGGGAGGCCCAAGGTGCCGTCACTGTGCACCGCGCCTACTCGCGGCAGACCGACTCGCCCGAGACGTTTGGCTGCAAGCACGTCCAGGACCGCCTGTACCACGACCGCGAGGCCATGCTGAGCCTGTGGATGGAGGGTGCGCGCATGTATGTCTGCGGGTCGCGGCAGCTGGGCGAGGGCGTCAAGCAGGTCATGCTGCGGATCCGCCAGGAGGCGTGTGCGGCGGCGGGCAAGCCCGAGACGGCGGAGGAGACGGACGCGTGGTTCACACGGATCCGCAACGAACGGTACGCCACAGATGTTTTTGATTAAGATTAAGCCAGGCGAAGCCAGGCCGTCTTCCGTGTGGTGTTTGATAGATTTTGCCCTTTAGCGTATAGAGTCTGTTGTAATGATTATCACCGTTCCTTCGTTCTTTAGTTCTTTCGTGTCATATGCTTCGCTTGTTCCATGTCCTCAAATCATGTCTTCATCGTCGTCGTCGTCGTCGTCGTAGTCGTTGCCGGCGCCGCCGGCACCGCCCATCAGGTCTTCTTCGTCGCGGCGGCTGGCCTCGGCGGCAGCACCCAGTTTCCGCACTCCGTCGTGCACGGCCGTCACAAGGCCGCGTGCTTCGGCCAGCTCCATGGCGCCAATGCCCCGCAAGTTGACAATGGCCGGGGCAGGCTTCTTGGCGTTGTACGCGTCAGCAGCATCTGCTGTCGAGGGGTCTGTGCCGGCCGCAGCCACCGATGCCAGGTGTCGTACCTTGGCAGCGCGTGCTTCCGCCAGATCTCGCAAAAGTGCACGGACTTCGCCGACAGGTGCTGGCAGGTCGTCCGGCGCGTGGGCCAGCAGAATCTCGGCCACCTCGAACCAGTGGTACGGCAGGTAGCCGGCGGGCGCGTCGGCCGTGCAGGAGGGAAGGAAAGGGGGCGAGAGCGGGATGGGCGGGCCAAGCAATGGGTCGCCGACAAACCCGTTGACCTGGTTTCTTGCAGACGCAGACCGGCCGCCGCCGCCATTGACGCCATTGAGTCGCCGCGCATTACCCGCGCCGTCGGCGCGTACGGGCGGCGGGGGTGGCGGCGCAAAGCGGACGCGCGTGCCATCCCCATCGTCGTCGTCGTCGTCCATCGTGTTTTGCGTCGGCTGGTTCTCTCGGTCGACACTGGGGTTGTCAAAGTCCTGGTTTTTTGTCTCGAGGACGACCAGCTCCCGCAAGGAAGCAGGGTGCAGCCATGGCGGCGCAATAATGCTGGCTCTCCGCTGCCGCTTGAGCAGCAAGGCCAACCACAGCGGGAGGACCGCACGGTAGGGTGGCCGCAGAGCGGGCGTGGCGCCACCGAGCAAGGGGATGGGGTCGAGGCGTTGGCGGGGCACGACGGTGACGTGTTCCATTTCGCAGACGAAGGCGACCTCAGCCGGCGTGAGGCCGGGGGGGAAGGGTGAGGCCATTGTGAGGTGGGCGTGAGGGGTGTAGAAGTGTGTGTCGAGTGTGTCGAGCAATTGGCGAATTGGCGAGGATGATTCTCTTCCGTCCGGTCTTGAGTGTCGTTCTGGCTCTTCTTAATTGAGACGCGCTGGACGCGTCCAAATTTGGTGTACTTTTTTGGAACCCCGCAAACAGCAAAAGAGTGGGGTATGCACCTAGCCCGTGTTTATCCCCCTTTTCTACGGCCTTCACATGTTTTCCTTCTCTTAAAGAGAATTTGCGATCTTTTCTTTCAATTAAACAAAACGGTATATTTCAATCAGATTCGTCATAAATTTTCGATATGTAAGAACTGTCACTTTTATCCAATGCCGGCCGTTACCGTTGACGTATGCCCACCCAAATCCCCGGATCCCCATATCCCCAATCCTAACCAACCTAATGCTCGTAACTGTGAAGTTGTCCGTCTTGTTTTTCGTTTCGTTGCCCTTAACCTCCAATGCGTTCCGGTCTCCATTAATCAACTCATAAATCATCCGCCTGCTACACACCCTGCACCCTGCACCCTCTCATCGATCCCACTTCACGGTCTGCGTCAACTTCTCAAACTTGCCCGTGGCCTTGTTCTTGACCCACGCCGTCATCTGCACCTCGGGCTTGGTCTCGTCGAAAATCGCCTCACGCTGGCGAAGGCGGAGCCATCTACACAGGGTTAGTATTGATTAGTACCGATTCTATTGGAATACTTGGAATACGTGGGCCGCGAAGGGAGACACTTACTGCTCATACAAGGTTCCCTCCGTCTCGTTCTCCGCTTCAATGACACGGTTCCAGTCGGCAATGGCCCAAAGAATCTTGCTGTCCCAGAAGCCGTCGCGGCGCGGATAGGCGGCCAACAGCCGAATGGACTCGTCGCGGACGGCTTCGACGCGACACTTGCACGAGACGACAAACAGGGCCATGGTGGGTCCGTTGTCCATGGTGAACAGGTCGCCGCGAACGCCGTCGCTGCCGACGCTACCGCCAGTGGCGGACGGGGGGCCAAAAATGGACGAGGCGCCTCCGCCAAACGGTGACCAAGAGTACCGCGGCTGCTTGGGCAGAATGAGGGCCGCCAGCCGGTTGAGCTCGCGGAACTGTGGGGTTAGCTGGTACATGGCCTCGTAGTCCGAGTACACAAGAGATGACACGCCGATCCAAGCCAGCAGGTAGGGGATCTTGAGACTGGCAGCTCGAAAGTAGGCAGCCTCGGCAGCGGCAGCAGCCGCAGGGTCGCCGCCATGGCCGTACGTCGGGTGTCCACCTTGGCGACGCGTGGCTTCGTACAGCGGGTAGAAGGCGGCATACCACCGTTCGAGACACTGCAGGTACTCCCGCTGGATCTCGCGCGCACCGGGAACATCACAGATATCCAGCATACGACCTTCTGCTGTAGCGCGTGCCGCAGCGTCTGGGTTCTCGTCCATGTACCGCTGGAGGGCGGCGACCATGTAGCGAGGGAACTGCAGGATCCAGTGCTGGACAAAGTCCCACCAGCGACGGGCGTCGTCCAAGGTGTCAAAGCGGGCGGGGATGGTGGCCGGATTCAAAGCGTCCAAGGCCTGGAACTTGATGTCGGCCGGACGCGTGCGTCTCAGACGGAACACGCCCAGCGACCAGGCCTGGAAATCAAGTCGGCGGAAGACTTGCATGACTTCGTCTTCGAGGACGTATGGTGCTGGCGAGCGAGTGAGGACACGGGTCAAAGAGTCGGACGGGCGGTCCTCACTCAGTGAGCTGCGATGGCCGTTGTCGCTGGTGGTGGAAGGAGGATTGGGACCAGCCTGTGGAGCACCCGGTTTCGCAGCCAGCAACCCAAGCTGGCGGTCCCGCTGTCTCTGTCTCTGCCGCCGTCTCTGCCACTCGGCATCACTGTCTGTTCCGGCCAGCAAGCTCGCCTCGTCCGGCGGACTGTATGCCTGGGCCTCGGACAGGGCACGCGGCGGCAAGTTGCGGGCGACGAACTGATCGACGATCTGCAGGCCATGGGTAATGTGGTGGAGGGCGGCTTCACGGTTGCCTTGCAATGCCTCGAAACAGACGAAAAGAAGACACGTCAGAACAGCCGCGCGTTCCTTTTCACTCGATGGCGGTGTCTCCGGGTTAGAGCCAGTGTAGGGTTGAGATCCGTTGTTCGTGGTGGACGTGGAAGCGCCGCCACCGCCGCCCAGCCGGAGCAGACGCAGAGCATGGCCATGGTATGTGAGAGCATTGCGGTAGTGTGGGACGACGCGGCTGGCCTCGACGGATGGCTGAGGCGGGAATGCAGGCTGTCCATCTGCAGTAGTCGAAGCACCCGGTGCGCCAGGCGGACCATCAGCGCCACCTCCCCCGAGCATGTGGTGATACGACTTGCCAAGGAGCGCGGGAGACATGGCCTGGGCCATAGCACCAATAGCAATGGCTGCAAAGCGGACAGCCGGCTCGTCGCGACAGAGTTGCGGGATGGTGCTCGTCCAGAGATGTGAAGGGAACCAGCCGCCTCCGAGGTTCGGTGCGAGAGTCAGCCAGCTGTCAAAGTAGGCCTTCTCCCATTGCGAAGCGAACATGACGCTATTGTAGTTGGGTTCGAGAGGGAACGAAGAGGAAGCGCCGCCGTTTATGAGGGAAAGGTCAAAGAAGGGCTGGTTGGAACCCGGTTGTGCCAGAGCATGGATATCGGAGGAGTAAGTATCCTGGGTATGGTATTCAGCCTCAACGTCGTCTTCGTCGTCTTCGTATTCGCGCTTGAACGAGAGCTGCTGATACTGTTGATGTGGCCGGTATTGGTATTGTGGCTTTCTGTGGGATGGTTGGTAGGGAATGTAGCCGACTGTCGCGTTGGAGGTGTTGCTGTAATTGCTACCGTCGTCGCTGATAAAGATGGGTTGCTGGATGTTGTGTTGATACCGGATGCGGGATGTGTCGTCGTCGAGACCGGGCTCGCGCTTGATCGGTGGCGTTGCTGTCCGCTCTGCTACGGTTGATAATGGTGCCGTCGTTGCGGGAATATATTCTGTGGCCGAGATATCAGACGAAGGTGTTGTGCGGCGAGAACCTTGCGTGGTGGAGGAGGAAGATGTTGAGGGAGCGCGAGTTGCGGTCGGATTTGGGCAGCTGTTGGGAGGGGCACGCTGCCGTGAGATGTTGGCTGCTGCTGCCGGAGTCTTGTTCTGCGCCACTCGTGGTGCTGCGGTCTTTGATTTTGCTGTCGTTTTCGTTGCTGTCGTCGCTGTGGAAGATTGTGATGCTGTGGCCGATGCGTCTGCCGATGCACTCTCTGCCGCATTATCGTAGCCTTCACAGAATCCCTGCCATTTTATGCACCGACTGCACGACGGCTTCGCTTCGTCGCACTTGACGTGTCGTTTCCTAGAGTGGTCAGTATCATTCGATTGTTTGCCTCGAGGCTGTTGTGTTTGTGGTTGCGGTCGTGATGTCGGACTCGACTCACTTGCCTGGATTGCGTTAGTGTTAGTGTGTTTGTCACTGATTTCAGCCCTATGAGGCGCCATAAAAGCTTGTGCAGGCCGCTTAGCCGTGTACTGCACTAAAGATGCACATCGTGCAAAGCCAAGTGGGGGGAACCGTGATAGTGCGAAACAAAACAAAACAAAAGAAAGGACATCAACATACATGTCTTGCACCCTGTGCGCACTTTCGGGACGCTGGCGCGCGTGGCGCGGGGCCGGTGGTTGAGGGCAAACGTCAGGACGGTCGGGCCCTGTTGGGGCTGTGGTGGGGAGGGCTGCTGGTTTGAGTTTGGCGACGAGCTGGGATTGTTCGTGGCCGGCATGTTTGGCTGTCTGCACGGTGTCAGTGGTGAGAAAGACAGCATTGTGGAGGTGAGGTGAAGAGAAAGAGAAGGGGTTGAAGTTGAGGTTGAGATTGAGATTGAGATTAAAAATTGTGTTGACGATCGAAAAGGGGCAGTCTACGTAAGAAAAGGAAAGAAGGGTTGAAAAGGGAAGGAGAGATATGTGCGGCGGAACTCACCTTGAATCGGAAGGCGCGCCCGTGGTTCGCGCACTCGCGCCTGCCACCGCTGCACCAGCACTTGTGACTGCATCTGGGAAGGCGCCACTGCCACTGCCACTTCCAGTGTTCCCACTGTCGCTCCTTCCTGCTGCGACGCCACTCTGATGCAGGAAAGAAGCCATAGTTTGTCTTCTTTTATTTTTTTTTTTCTTTCTTTTTTCTTCTCTTCTCCAACCGTCTCAGTCGATCGGTCTAGACGCCAACTGTTCTTGTCGTCTTCCTCTTCACCGTCCCGACGGAACGGACACAATGACAAAAAGATCGAAAAGGGAGAGAATAAAAAAAAAGAAGAGAGAGGGGCAAATGGGGCAAAACACAACACAGGGCGAGGTTGCCAAGATTGTGGAACAGAAGAATTGTGGCGTGGAAAGTGGGTGAGTGTGAGTGGAGGGGATGATGAGAGCGAGAGTTCAGGGTCTGAGGAAAGAATGAGGGGAAACTCGATGACAAAAGGGGCAAAATGTCGCTTACACAACAGGTGATGCCAGGAAGCACAAACATACAACACGAGACAAAGATTTAGAACGAGACAGGACAACAAGACAACAACGGACAGTCCTGAAGAAAGAGCAGCAAAAACAGCAAACAAAACTCAGCAGGCGACAAAGGTGACGATCGGCTGCCTCGATCGAGGGTGTATGGATGCGCTGCTGGCGCCGACGGAGTGGGAGAGACAAACAGCGTTTTCGGTTTCGCTGGTTCTTTCCCCGTCACCCTTTCTTTATCACCAATTCGGTCCTTTAGTCGCGAGAGGAACGAGATGGTGAGCCAGATCTCACCCGTGACAATGACTTGGCGCCAAAGATTCGGGGTGTGAGATCAGTCTGCGCGTCGGAAGCCAGAAGCCAGAAGCCAGAAGCCAGAAGCCAGAAGCCAGAAGCCAACCAAGGCCTGTAGGGCCAAAGAGGGCTCCGACGAACGACTGCACAAAGGAATGTTTGGCCGATCAAAAATAAACGACAAAACGGCCAAAAGACCAAAAGAGGCGCCAGTCCCGAAAAGACAGCAACAAAGGCTTTAGGCTGTAAGCTGTAAGCTGTCCCGACAGGCAGGAAACGAGGACAAGTCCCGATGAAAGGGATCAGATTTCAGAAAACAAGGACAAAGGACCAATGTTGGCCAGACACAAAAGGGGCCCTGGGACTAAATGGCCAACGAAAGGGTGTCCCGGTCACCTGTCAGGGGGGGGTGTGGTGTCAGCCCTGTAGCTCCTCTTCGTGTTGTCGTTTTTTTATCCGTCTTGCCGTGTTTTGCTTTTCTGCTTGTTGGTTCGTTTTCCTGGGACCGTTTCTGGGACCTTTCTTTTCGCTGGGAACTGAACCGGTGGTCTTTGCTGGTTGTTGGATGCCCGGCAAGATCTATCCCTTTCGTTCTCTGCTTCTAGACTCTGCGTCTCCGACTGTGGTCACAGCAGGAACGCAGGCGCAGCAGATGGAGCTGCAGAACGACAGAACCAGAGAACCAGACAACCAGACAACCGCAGGGATCGAGTTGACTCTGGCCCAAAACAACGTCAGACGTCACAAGTCAAACATCAGACACGACTCTGGAAAACGAAATGGGGGCCAAAAAGAAATAGTACGGGAAGATCCCAGAGTCTACTCCGCAGAGTCGTTGGAACTGGAGGCTCTTGCTTCTCGATAGTGGGGCAATGGGTGTGCAGAAGGTTAAACACGGAGGGTGTTTCTGTGTTTTGTTCTGGTGTTTTGTTCCTGTACCTGCCTGTGCCTGGATCTGTGCACGAACACGCCGCCTCGTGTTGTTCGGTCTTGGACACGGAGTTCTCCGTACGTCGTATAGATCGAGTGTTCGATTTATTACTCCGTAGATTCGAGTCTCAACTCAGATCAAGTCAAGCGATTGGGTGCTTGCGTCGTTTCGCAGGTCGAAAATCCGAGAAAAGAGTGGGAAAGCGCGTGGGAGCGTGGGAAAGTGGGAAAGTTGGGAAGGACGATGCAGGGCAGAACGGGTGCTTTTTGACAGAAAAGGAAAATCGTAAAGATTGGACAAAGGTGGGAAATCAGAGTGCACTTAAAAGCGGGAGGGGGGAACAAAATAAGGGGAAACCCCAAAGCTGAAAGAGGGGAAAGGTAAAAGAGGACAAGGACTGGGGTGGGAGGGGGGCACATAAAAAAGAAAGTCCACCACAGTACGACGCATGTCGTGGTAGCCAAAGGCAGATCGAAGCACGAACCAGGTTGCTTGTCGCTTGTTGGCTGTTGGCTGTTGGTCGTTGGTCTTTGGTGCTGTTCTGGTCTGTTGGTGGAGATTCCGGACCACAATTGGGAAAGTCTTGGGGACAAGGACAAACCGGGGCGTGAGCCGCGGAGAGGTTGTCTCGGTTGTGTAGAGCAGCGAGTGGCAAGGGTACGTCGTATGTGAGTGGTCGTCGAGCTGCAACTGCAGGAGCCCTTGCTGCCAGCTCCGAGCTGGAGGTGTTCAGCCCGGAGTTGACAAACTATTTCTTGGGTTTTTTGGGTTTCTTATTGCTTCTTTCATCTTTTCCATTCATTTTTCGTCCCCTCCTCTCGGCACTAGTCAACTTGCGGAAATGTCCGTGGGACGTGCATCTCCTGGGATCTGTTGGAATTGGACTAGCTATTGTCAAGGACAATGGTTCTCACTGAATCAGACTTTCTAAACATTCAGGGCAGGAGGGAGGCAGATGAAGTGGTGACAGAGTGGGTTCGGTGGGCCATTGTAGCAGAACGACGTAAGATTGGAAGAGGCCAGAAAGGCGTGAGAAACGTGAGTTGGGATGTGGGTTCAATGGACGTTTCCAATGCATCCACATCCACTACATCCACGTTGTATTTGGTATTTTGACGAGAAGGGGTTTATTTAGTTCTGCGCTCGCCGTGGTCTTTTCTAAAACGACGCTTCAAATCCATTCATCATGATCAGGTCATTTTCAGCCGCCAATGATCGGCAATGTCTGTTGTTCTTGTTGTCTCCGTTGTCGTCGGCGTCATCCCTTGTCTACTTTTACTCTCTCTTCCTTTTTTCTACTGGAAGAGCCCCAAGACTTGCGCCAAGTGGAGAAGCCGTTGGGTGCAGCATGTAAAACAGGTCCAGGCGGGCCGAAAGAGGGGCAGAAGAAAAAAAGGAAAGTGAGGAAAGTGAAGAAATGGCAACACAACTACAGTAATACACAGTAGACCGCAAATCTCATAGATATCTCGGACGAGTCTTAGTATGAAAATCAGCGGAAACAACGGGCGTCTAACTCCCGTAGCTTGGCCGTAACTTGTCTGGGAACCAGGTCCGACATTAGCACGAATGTCAAGCCCAGACAAGGGAGGAAATGATCAGCTACGTCAGGACGTCTTGACTCGAGCAGGTTACCAAAAGTCTGAATGGCAGGATTCTGTTGATCGCTACTGCCGGGCTCTTGGCAACAATAAATGGTCGCCGGTTGGCTGGTTTGCGAGAATGTCGATTCAAATCATGGTGAAAGTCGTTGGTTGTTGTCCGTTTTCTGTTTTCTGGCCGATCGATTGCAACGTCAAACTCTGCAGTTCGCCGATTGCACCGTTGAAATAGTCAAAAAAGTCAAAAAGGTCAAATTCAAGAGAAGCCCGATGCAAAACTAGCACCGCCAACGTGCCCAAGTACAACGGCTTTTACGAGTACGAAATGGCAGGCCGTAGCAGGCGATGGCGGCGATTTTCATCCGAACCGAGGACATGACCATGCAAATTAGACTGAGATAGACCGGCGCACGGAACATGTTCCTAATATGGCCTTGGTATGGTACTTGTTGTTCACTATGAAACTGATGCTGTTGTTTTTTAGCAATTTCGTATGTTAGTGTGTGTTAGCGGTGTTTGCAATGTTAGTGGTGATGTTGGTTGACAGCTTACAAGTTACACTCAACAGCTCTTAAACTTACACTTGATTCCGTTTTGTTTTCTTTCCTTTTTCGTCGCTGACGACAGACATCAACACGGGCACTGCATCAATAAGGGTGTCCTCATCAGGCGAATCCGTGAATCCGTGCTCCTTCAACTCATCTTTCCATCTTTCCACCGTTTCAGAGAGACTTTCCCAGACTGATCCCGCATCCTCTTTAACGGTAATCTAAACCCAATCTCTCTTCACTCGCCCCTCGCATTGAAGAGGCTGTGCGTATTTCGTCATTTTGCCTACGAGGCAAGGTTGGCAGCGGCCAAGGCAAAAGCAAACAGCAGCGATATCCTCAAAAGCTCAACAGCCGAACAGCTCACAGCTACTTGTCAGCTCCAGCTTGCGTGGGTCTTCACCGGTTGTATCTTACTTTGGTGCTACGGAGTATTTGTCTTCCTAGTCTCTCTACGCCTTCTTGGTCCTACTTCTTGGCTCTGGGTTTGTCAGTATTCCAAACGAATTTCCAATCACGGTCGAATGTTTTTCTGTTTTTCAACTTCTCTTTGACATTTGTCTCCAGTTCATCTCCAGTTGATCCCCAGTACATGCATTTGCCTCCTTTTCTTCTCTCTTCTCCTCCTCATTCCCATTCGGGACATTGTGCAAACCCAGAAGAAAAAAAACGACAACCCGCCAAAACGGCTGCCAGCTCTGAAGCTGAATCCTTCGACCAAATCCTTCAATGCAACCCTGTAATTATGATGTACGACGTAAATCGTGCTGTGGAAAATAAAATTCTGTCCTGTTTCATCTCCTTTCCTTCCCTTCGAGCCCTGTCCATAGCATTCACAGCACGCACAAAATATCCGTGGCAGGGCAGGGCTGTTGTAACAATGATCGCCAGCGCATGGCATGCATGGAAAAGAAGACCACCCCGCCACAATATTGTGCGGGCTCTGTACGGTCTCGCTTGCTTCTCGCATTTTCTTGTCGTTTTCGTTTTTCGTCCTGTTTTTCAACATCCGGCAATTGAATAGCAGGCGGTGACGCTTTTCAACACATACGATCAAGCATCAAGGATCCAGCTACATTGCCAAATTATCTGCCATTTGGGTGTTCTTGTCAATCTTTGTCAGTACGTCGTGCTTCCCCGGACGGATACTTTGGCCGGTGCCCCGTTGTCCCGGCGGAGGAAAACCACAGAGGGTGAGTTTCTTTAAAGCATCGCATCGTGTCGTAGCATCGCCAATCCGCCAATTTGCCAATCCGCCAGTGTCATCATCTTCGCTCCAACTGCACGTCGTCTTGCAGGCCCACTCAACAGCCGAGGCACATTGACAGGATCTCTTTCTTAGACGTTGCCAAGTGGTCGGGAGTAAGTGGGAGAAGGATGAAGATACTACAGCAGTCGACCGACTGAAGAAAAGGAGAGCCGCTGTCGGGCGGTCTGCTGGAGGATCGTGGACGGCAAGGGCTGGGATCGGGCTGCAGGACCCGACAGTGCACGGTCCCGGCCATGCGAAGGAAGAAGGAAGGAAAACAGGGGGAAGGTGTTGGTGAAAGCATTGCAAAATGGAAGAATTGATCGAGAACAACAGAAAATAACAGAAAATAACACACCCACGGAAGTTCTTCGGCCATTGGCACGGCGTTCATGGCGCTGTTGCTTTCAACTTTAACTAGCAGACGGCGTCCCCGAAGGCAACGGCGGGATGGAATGCGTGTGTGAGTGCATGCGGTGTGCAATGTGCAGACACCATGCAGAATGCATATCTTGGGTACCGTTTTGGGGCTGAAGAGGTGTCAGATTCTGTGACGGACAAGTCCCACGAGAGGTGGAAATACAAACACGCTGTGCGGATAAACGCGAATGTCAGAGGAACAATAAACTGTAAAACACAAGTAAGATGAGCACAGGAACACTGTAAAACAGTAGGTTTTTAACAGAATATTTGCGAAGCTTCCACGGAGACATGAATGTGCATTGGAGAACGGTGGTAAAGAAAGGAAGGGGAACAACAAGTGACAAGTAGGGGCCTCTCAAAATGTGAAATCCCGACAATGTGGTCCGAGGGAGCCAAGTAGCCGATGTGAGGCAAGGATTCTGGGTGAGAAGGATGAACAATGGTAAAAGGAAGAGAACAACGTTTCGTCGAAGGATCAGGCGCGTCATTTGTCATCTGTGCTATTACAAGATATCTGCTGACAACGCGGGCAGGGGAGACAAGCAAAGTGATAAAGCTCGAGTTTGGGAGACTGAAATTTATGTGAGCATGTGCCACGGGCCAATGAGACGGCAGAATCGGTCCAAGACGGGCCAGAGAACGGCCCAAGAGAGTATCTCTGTGTGGCGGCCATCCCGGCAGAGTGGTCCCATTAAAGTTGGGAGAGACAGTAATTCAAAAAGACGGTGACAGTCGGACGAATGACGGGATAAAGAATACACGGCGGTTCAACATTTTAAATTTCAAATACTTGGTAGGCCGGCCAGAAAGAGACCAGGAAAAGAAAGGCGGGAGAAGCTCTGACCAGTCAGATGCTTGGCCCGATTCGTGCTCGTGCTCGTGCTCATGCTCATGTTTTGGCTTTTGAGTTTTGCCACTGGGTGCTCGTGCTGTCTCTTGCATTTCAGCCTTACAAGGTGAGATGGGATCTGGCATGCAGTCAAGTCCACAGAACACATGTACTCCGTACCTTTGTATCTTGCTGCGGACCTTTCTCGTGATTTCATTTATTGGAGGCTGCATCGGATGACGACTTCCTTGGGTTGCTCCTTACAATTATGTTCTGAAATGGACATTGCTCCGAGCAGCGAACAGCAAACAGCAAAATAGCACGCGACAGCCAAGCATAACCCACGAGCTACAGGAGGACTGCTGGCATGACAAAGCCGATGCTGACAGGTACGAAAATAAACACTGGAATTACGAAACCAGAAGGCTCGAAAAGTGAGACGGAGACGGAGCTTGGTATGACAAAAGACCCAAAAGGCAAGTCCAGACAACTCCAGACAACAGGATGTGCCGAGACGGATAACACGAGAAAACCAACAACACCACTCGCACATCTACATTTGGTAACCTTCCTTTTAGGGTAATCCACAATAATCATCACTGGTGTCATTTGGTCACAAAGTTTTTGTAGTGGTTCAGTAGCTTTCAAAGGGTAATCAATTTTCAAATTAGTTTGCGCTTAAAATCAAGGTTTATCTACAGCACTCTGTGCTTGAGCCTCCCTCCTACAAATGCAAATGATCCTCGGCATACCACGACCGCGCCGGAATGGCCGTTCCGTCTCTCTGTTTGATCATGGACGTCCCGCCGCAGCACGGGCAGTAGCAGTACAGGCACAGCGCCCGCCGGAACCGGCACACCGGCACCAGCTGGTGCCCGCAGTCGGGCCACCCGCAGGCGATGCCCAGTGCGTCTGGGTGCGACCGTACGGCGTGGTGGGCCAGCCAGTAGAGCGTCGCGACATCTTCCGCGAGGCAGCCCAGGAACCGGTCCAGTCGCATGTCGACGCCGCAGCAGAGCATGCCTGCTTCCCGCAGGATGGCCAGCGCAGGACCGTCGCCGTCGCTGTCGTCGTGGCCGAAGTCGTAGTCGTCAAAGGATTGGTCAAACAGATCGCCATGCATCTCGTGCAGGACGGCCTGCCACCGCGCCTCGTCGACCAAAAAGGCGCCCGCCCGCATGGCCTGCAGCGACAGGCAGTCCCAGCACAGGCTGTGGCCGCACGGCAGCGAATGGAGGCGTGCGGCTGGCTGTCCCATCTCGTTGCAGTCGCGGCAGCCTGTTCGGCCGTTCTTGCTCTTGTTGCTCTTGCGAGGATGGTTCCAGCAATTGTGCTTGCCGCCAAGGTCAAAGCGAGGGACAATGGGGTCCATCACCGCCGGGAAGATGGCAACACAGTCGGACGGGTGGTCCAGAGGGAGATACTTTAGGTTAATGGGAGGAGGTGAGGGGGACGGAGACGGCGGTGAAGATGACGGAGATGACGACGAGGCTGTCGTTGTCTCGTCGGAAAGACCCAGCTCCGAGAGAAGTTTCTCGGCCTCCTTTTGTTTCTTTGACATGGACCGTGTGATCCGGCGTGTAATGCCCAGGGCCTTGGCCTTTGCCCGCTTGGCAAACCTGGATGCAAAAATGGCACGAGCGTGGGATCGGAACTTTGTCCTGGACTTTGTCTTGGACTTGCCTTTCGGTGAAGCTTTCTGGATTGGCGACGACGAGCGTGAGCCGGGGCTCGTGCCCGACCGGCGCTGCTCCTTACGCTGCTGAATTGCACTAGTCTGTTTTTGCGAGATAGATCCCATGGTGGCTGTTGGGATGTGTTGAACAACGACAAATAAACTTCGTCGTAGTGATGTGATTGGTGTGGTGTTGATTGTTGACCTTCGGGTGAATCAATGGGCGATTATGTTTGTTTGTCTACTTTCTACTTTCTACTTTCTACTAATAATGTCCTCTCTTGCGGCATGATAGATATTTGTATGACTCTCGTCATATTCGTCTTGTTTGTCCTGTTCACGAGTAAGGAATGCTTGTTCTCTCCATAGTGTCTACAAAAACACGAGAACAAAGCACATTGGTCGTATTCTTTGTCGGCCCATTGTGTGAACAACACATCTTCATTGTTCAATACACTGAAAGGAATTTTGACAATGAGCATTGTTTTAATGTAGGGGGGAGTCTACATGGCAGGCTTCTGTTATTTTGGCATTTCTTCTTTTCTCGAATTCAAATCATGATGAATGAGGAACAGAAACCTTTGAGCCGTATTTTTGTCTCCTAATTGATCAAGATTTTATTCATCATTTCGACGTGTTATTTTCATTGTAGTCTTGTTTTCATTTTCCCACCATAGGCAAATGGGGTTTGCTTTTTTATTTTTGTTTTTTCCTTCTCCTTTTTATTTATTTTTTTTATTAAAAACTATCCTAGAAATAACGGCAGAAAAAAGATCGAAAGCTGAAGTGTATAGCATAGAGGAAATAATAAATCTATCACATCCGTGTATTAATTAATGAACCGTTCTAAGCAACTTCTAAAACAAAGAACTTCACTCCACATTATTTATTTTCTTTCACGAAAATCAGTTGTTTACAGGAAACTCTAAAACTAACAGAGAAAAGTACAAAGAAAATACCAGACAGGTTAAAGAACAATAACGACAAACAATGTAACACATTTGCATAAAACCAAAGAAAAACTAAACAATTGTCAAAAATGAACACAAATCCTTCATCGCACCCTCACCCTCCACACTAATTCCCCCCACCAGCTTTCCAGTACCGGAGCTTCTTCTCCAGCCCATCAAAGGTCAGGTGAGCAGCTGTCAGGGAGTCGATGAGATCCTTCTTGTCGAGATTGTCGTAGCCACTGATCACGTCGGCCAGGTCGTTCCGCATGGCAGCGACACGGTTGATGGCCGAGTCCAAGTCGTGCCGGTGGAGGTTGTGGTGGACAGTACGGCGGGGCCGGAGCGACGTCTGTGTCTCGGCGGTCTGGTTCTGACTCTGTTCCGTGGGCGGCGTCTTTGCCGGCGCCGTCACCACCGCCAGCGGCGTTTTGGTGCCTGCCGCCTTCGGCGACTGCTTCGGCGACTGCTTCAACGACGACTTGCGGCCGGCCCTCACTGCCTCCAGCAGCTTGTTGGCTGGCTTGCCTGCCGGCTGGTCAAGCGGCTTGAGGGCCGACGTGAGCACGGGCCCGTGGACAAAGACGTCGTCGTACCTGTCGACGTCACCGTCGTTCTCGGCGTGGTCTTGCTCGTCAAAGAGCAGGCTGTCGTCGACCACATTGTTGTCGGCCTCGTGGGCAAAGACGACACTCTGGACGTTCTCCACGCCGTCATTCCTTGAAAACTCTTCCTCTTCGTCCTCTTCGTCCTCCTCGTACTCTTCTTCTTCGGTGTAGTCTTCCGTCCCGTCGTACACGTAGTTGGTGTCGTTGGCGGTATCGACCACGACGTCGCATTCTTCAACCTCGAAATGCTCGTCCTCTGGCTTTCGCGGAGTCTGAGGCGCCGCCTTCTTCGGCTTCGGCGCCGTGGGCGCCGGGACAGCCTCGACTCTCAGGCGCTTGAGAAGGTCGTCGTACCGGTCGACGTCGCCGTCCAGGTTGAGGCTGACGCTGGCATTGGGGTCGCAACCGCCCTCAAACCCATCAGACTCGTCATCAGACCGTTGTTGGGGCGTCGCATTGAATGTGCTGGACCGGTGGATAGTGGAGTCGACAAAGGCGTCGCCGTAGGCGTGGTCGTCGAGGGTGGTGCCATCAAAGAGGCCTCCGGTGTCGTCGATGATGGTGCCGTCGTGGTTGGCGACGACGACAATGGCCCCCTGCTCGTCGTCGCCCTCCTCGAGGGCGCCATGCGTTTCAAAGTCGGCAATGGACTTGTCGGCCAGCCGGACGAGTCGCTGCCGGAGCGTGGCTTCGGGCTGCATGCGGACTTTGAAGGCGCTGAAGACGAACTGGTCATCGCCGTCAATGCCGTCAATGCCGATGTCGATGTCGCCATCGTCCTCCTGGACGTCGACATCGCCGTCATCATTGCCGGCGTTCTGTTCGTTGGCAATGCCCTCATGTGCGGCGTCCTCCTCGACATTCGCCACAACACGCAACTGGCTCGGCCCCCGTCCCCAGCCGGCCAGACCTGTAAAGGCGGATGAGACAGTCGATGACAGGGTGTAGACAGGCCAGGCCAGGCGGCGGAGCGGCGAGGGGGTCGGGATGACGACGGGCGCGGTCTTTTTTGGGGTGCGCGTCGGAGACTTTTTCAGAATGCCTCTCGAAAGTCTCTTGGGGGACTTTGGGAACGTCGTCGGGCTGTTCCTCGGGGTGGAAGCGTCGCCAACGTTGGTGAGCTCAAACGTTCCATCATCAAACGTAACTTCGGGGCTCCATTGTAGAGACTTCCTGGGCAACGTCTTCTTTGGCGTGGAAGCATCGCCGGCATTGCTGATCTCCAGAACACTGTCGCTGCCAAACTCGGGGTCGTTGTCGGCGCCTTCCTGCTCTTGTGCCTGTCCCTCTTGGCAGGCGTCGCTGAAGTCGGGACCACTGCCGCTAAAGAGACTACTTTTGGAGGAACTTTGTTCTTGTTGTTGTCCTCCATCGCCGTCAACTTCGGCTTCGGCTCCGGCTCCGTCGTGTTCGCCGCCAGATTGAGCATCGAACGTGCCGCTCAGCAAGTACTGTATCTGGAGGTCGTCGTAGTCCATGTGGAAGGGAAGCTCGTTGCCATTGTTGTTGTCGTCGTCATTGTCGGCGTCGCCCCAGTCACCCTCCCCGTCGTCCAGACTCGGATACACGGGAATCCACGGGCACCACGGCTTCGCGTCCCGCTTCAGGACGGGCGGCGCCTTGCGGTTGTGCTTCTTCTCCCACAGCCAGTAGTCGTACAGCCCGGCGTACTCGGCCGGCTGCGCGCGCATGGCCTCCTCGTAGGTGGCATAGGGCGCGCCCTCGCCCTTGCCGGTGCCGTCGTTGGAGGCGTCGGCGTCGGTGTCCGGCTCGCCCCAGTCGTCGTCGCGGCTCATGAACAGCCCCAGCTTGTCGCGCTGGGCGGCGTACGGCAGCGACCGGAACGCGCGGTCGATGCGGGCCCGCTCGTCCATAACATCGGACGTTTCCGAGGGCGGGCCGCGGCCGCCCTCAAAGTCGGAGCTGGACGCGGAGCTGGAGCTGAAGTCGTCCGGGTAGCCCGGGTCGCGGCCGCCGTCGGCCACGCGGAGGGGGCGCATCTTCTTGACGCCCGGGTACTTGGGGTCCTCTTCGTCCTCCTCGGTGGCATCGCCGCACTCGTCGGACTGGGTGCCGGGCCTCTTTCGCTTTTGACTCTTTTGACTCTGGCGGTGGGCCGTGCCTGGATTGTTGGCAGTGCCGTTGGCTGGCCGCAGATTGGCGTTGATCAGGGCATTGAGTGTGGCCCGTGGCAGTTGGCGAGGAGGAGTGCCGCGGATGGTCTCAATGACGGGTTCTATGTCCGCTGGGACGGCAGGAGGGAGACTGGCCGTTTGGGAAGGACCAGCTCTCGCTCCTGCCGCTCCTGCCGCCCCTGGCGCTCCTCCATCACCATCACCCGGAGCCTGGGTGGCAGGCACATCAACAAAGATTGGGGTGCTCATTGTGAGCTGTGAGGCGGGAGGTGCCTGAGAAGGTGGGACTGCAGCTCGTATAGACCGGCGAGGCGCTTGAGAAGCAGGACGAGATGCAGACCGAGGGGGCGTTGGTATAATGAATGGGCCGGTTGGCAGAGGGCCGGGAAACGGGAACCGGATGTGAACTTCGGCCGGTCCTGGCGGCGACGAATTCACAGAGTTCGCTGGAGGAGAGGCTTCCACTGGAGACGTCGGAAACAGCGGAGACGTTGGAAAGAGAGAAGACATATTCACTGACGCTTCCGCGGCTGGAGCGCTCGTTTGCACGCCTGCGTTTGCAGCTGCCTGCGCACCTGCCGCATTTGGCACAGACGCAGCCTTCGCCACAGGACCGACAGGATTGGCAGGAGCCGGGCGAACACGAGGGGCAGGCGTCGGCGTCTCAGGAGAACGTCTGCCCGAAGAACGCCTTCCCGGAGAACGTGGGGACGACCTTCTAGCAGAACGGGGTGACCCCCGCGCCGCGTGCCGCGCCTCGATCTCGCTCGTCGCCGCGCTGGTTGGCGTACTCGGCGGGATCTGAGGAGGGGGCGGCGCCTGTGCCTGAGCCTGTGCCTGCGCCGGTGCCTGCGCTTGGGATTGGGCGATCCGGGCCTGCACGCGCGCCGCCTGCTGTGCTTGTGCCTGGTACTGCGCGCCCCGCGACTCGAGCGGCGGCGACGACATGGCGTGCCGCCTCTCGAGCTCGCTCATCGCGGCGCTGGTCGGCGAGCTGGGCGGCTGCACGTTGGCCGGCGGCGGTGCTGACGCGCCTTGGATGTGCGGCTGGGCCTGCTGTGCGGCCTGCTGGGCGGCCTGCTGGGCGTTGAACTGGGCCTGCAGCACGGCCATTTGACTGACGGTCAGCCGCCCCTTCTTGGCACTCGACGAGCCGCTTTTGGCACTCGACGACCGGCTTTTGGTGACTTTGCTGGACGACCGTGCTGCTCCCGAGCCCGTCGACGGCGGCGACAGCGGTGTCTGGGACTTTTGGTGAGGCGTCTGGACGGGCGTTTGGACAGGCATTTGAGCAGGTGACTTGGGTGATGCTCTAGGCGGTGTCTTGGACAGCTGACTTGCTGGAGGCTTGGTAGGTGCTTCGGCCGCCTGGTCGGCAGGCTGCTGTGCAGCTATACTTGTTCTGGCTGGACTTGTGGCAAAACGTTGGGCAGGACTTTGGGCAGGCCGTTGGGCAGGCGAGTTGGCAGGCGACTTGGCTGGAAATTTGGAAGCTGTCTTTGAGGCTGCCATGGCCGGCTTCTTCGCAGTCGCCTTTGCCTTCTTCGGAGGTGGTTTTCTCTTTGCCGCTGGCTTCTTCTTTGCCGGGGCAGCAGCAGTAGCAACGGCCGCAGCAACAGGAGGCGAAACTTGTGGCAGGTTTGGAGTTCTGGCTGCAGTCGATGTGCCGTCACCGGCTCTGGCCCTGATGCGGCCGGACCGGCGCGGCGCAACTCCAGGGATCACGTAGTTCTTTCTGGGAGCCATTGTGCGGGTGTACGGGTGTCGGGTGTGGGAGTTTGGTGTAGGTGCTGTTGTGGTGGGGAAAGTAAACAAGAAAAATATCACGACGATGAGATGTCACGATGAAGTGGAAGAGAAGACGTTGATTGAAATTTACAGTTTGAAAATTACGAATTTTGTCTTGCGACTTGACACATATTTTCTCTTCAAAAAGACATGATTGCAAATGGACAGGATCGCAAGTTGAGAGCTGTCCTGTTGGTAGTCCACAATCCAGCCAAAATGCTTCAAAATGCTTCAAAATGCTTCAAAAACGCTGAATGCGGACTGCGCAAGGGATGCGGTCAATGAAAGAAAGCGAGTTGGCCGCATTTGGCTGTTTACGGAAATTCGGGGGCCAGCCAGAATTCAGGTTCGTCAAAGAAACCTTGCCAAAAACTTGTCAAAGAAAATGGTAACTGCTGGATGTGAAAGACCCTGTTCATTGCTGGACACGTGAATGTTCTTTGTTCTGTTGGTGTTATTGGTGTTATTGGTGTTGTTGATGGCACATTCTGTTTAGACGAATTCAAGTGCCGTACCGCCACCGTCATCTTCCGCAACAGAGGTGCCGCAGTCGTTCCAAGAGCAGGCCCAGAACACCCTGCAGAACCTGGCGGCCTGTCTTGCCGCCGGGGGCGCAAAGCCGCAGGACATCACGAAGCTGATGATCTTCGTCGTGGACCTGGATGCCTCGGCGCGAAACGCACTGATCCACCTCATCACCGAGTTCTTTACGGACGAAGACGGTCACCAGCACCGCCCCCCCAGCTCGCTGGTTGGGGTTGCCGCGCTCGCTATGCCTGCGTTTCTCGTTGAAATCGAGGCCGACGCAGCTATCGCCATTCAGTGACAGCAGCTATATTTTTTTTTTCTATACTGTGACGCTCTGTGGACGTGCGTATGGCCGACAGGGTAGCGAATTAAGCGGTGGGGACTCGACGGGATAGTGTTACGATTACGACCCCCACGGGGCCCAGGAGGCGGCCCAAGGCGGTCAAGAACGGCGGAAAGGTGGCCAGTGTCAGATATGCCTATGGCCAGCACAGGGTGTGCCGGTACACGAGGGGATGGCACCAGAAGGTGGCTGAGGAATCGTGGCTTGACCAATGGGGATCAAGGGGGATACTACGAACAATGGGGCTCCAGGGGGAAATGACTAAGCAGATTATCAGAATGAGACAACGGTATGAGATACGTATGAGATGGGGCCATCTCATACGAGGAATGAAACAGGTATATGAGATATGAATGAGATAGCTAGATATATATAGGACTGAGTATGCCTCACTCTTGGGAGGGAGACTCAGTCGCTACCGGTTGTCTGAAATACAAACCTACATGAACTTGTATTCCTGTGCCCTCATTGCATACAATCACACTCACCCACTAATACGTGTTGACTATTGTTCGACCGTTACACCTTATCATCGTTTTACAAGAACAAGACCCCTCCCCTAGCCTGATCACCTAGCAGAGACTCTTGCCCTTTGGGATAAGTGCCTTTGTAACATGGAGGGGCGCCTATATAATGTATAAAGGTAAAAAAAATCGTTGTTAATCTTAAGATTTTAGCGGGAGGATAACGTAAAGGGTAAAAAATAATAATTACTACTTATACCCTTACACCTATACAAAAATATTAAAATATTAAAATATATAATTTACTTATATATAGTCGATACGTATAACTGCCAGCCAATATGCTCGGTTACCGGACGTTAACGTAATACTAAGCTCGGAAACACCGAGAAGAGCGAGTGTCGTATTTAATCAGTCCGGTCTCCCGCCAGATAAGAACCAGCTCTTCTCTACACAACCCTTGTTCGGTTGAAGCGAACTCGTAAGGAAGGGCAGTATCCTTATCCAAGCCCCAAGGATTAAACTGTTTAGCTCCGAAAACTCTATAAACATGGCCCGATAACAAAATCGATCTCAGTGTTCGAAAGGTGGTTCATTGGTGCTCCCCCTAGTGGATACCATTTTTATCGCCGGCCTCTTTTAATTTATTGAGGCAGGTAACGGGGTACACTACAACAGTGTATCCCGCTAATATGACGCGTATCCGGTCAGCCATTGCTTTTGGGGAATCGTGTGTTCCTTCATTTTGCCGGCCGTCTATGTGTTCCGGGCGTATCTGGCTAACTGATGAGGATAGAAAAGGTACACTAAGCTGACCAGGTTAAGGAAAGGGATTGATGCCCGGTCAAATCGTGAGAATGTGTATCGGGAACAAACTGTGCAAGTGCTCGTCGTTACTGGGTAATACAGGAAAATAGGGCCATGTAGGCTTATATTCCAGACAAGCTATGACGACCGAGCTCCTTAAGACTTCCGACTTTCCTCTGGGTGGGAACCCGTATGATTCGCCATAAGTCTTGTACTGCGATTTAATTGGGCGCCCGCTCTTACGAAGTAGAAGTACATTTCTTGTATTAACCCGTATTTTGGTGACGAGTATAAAGTTGGAAAGTATTGGTTTTTTTTACGGTTACTGCTTGCTGTAATAAAAGACGAAAATACTTATCTCTGCCAATCTTATGCCGTCTGTGGGGGCCAGGTACGGGCGTTGCATACTCTGGCACCGGCGTTGAGGATAAGCTCAGGTAGTCCATTATTTCTGCTATTCTTGACCGCTTTGAGTCACTTTGGGTGTCTCAATGCGGCTTGTTCAGTTATTTATTTATTCGATTTAAAAGCAATGCAAGCACTTCTAGGTGAGCAGCCCGTTCTGCCAATGTAATGTAATGGAATGATAATGTTGGTGGCTGTTATTCGCCTTGATAAAGGGACAGGCGATGAGAATGTGTGTATTAATAAAGGCGGCTATAATTTTCGGGCCTCCCTCTCCTCTCAGCTGCTCGAGAGATCACTCCTGCTTACATTCCTATACTTGGCGCTCTTAGAAAGCTAAGACCAATGTTACAGTATTATCCGTGTCTCTTATTTAACGAGTACATGCATCTGCCTAAGCAATGTGCCACGTGCGTCAGCCGTCGTGCTGAGAAAAACGTGGTGCTTTTCTGTTTCTTAGTCTTTGTCCGCCACGCATGTGTTTTTTACTAGTTGGCAATTCTGGAGTGTCTCAAGTGCTTGGTGTTTCCCCTGCAAATATTTGTCTACCGTTGACGGTCTCAGCCACGTGCAGCCACTTACCATGACCAGCAACTGGTTCACAGACTGTATGATGCGTTGAGGCTCAACGTTGAGTTCTACGTCCATTTTGTACAGTTCAATTATCACATCGGAGTTTAAGTACCAAAATGAGCCAAGTTCCTGAGCCAAGCAGGAACCGTGTAACTCATCTTTGCCGGCCCACGAGCACATCCACCATCAACATATCCAGGCTTTTGTTCGACTTAGTCCGTACTCCGTACCCGTCTTTTTTTTTTTTCATGCCGCTCTGGTCCTACTACATTTGTTGTTTATTCCTTTCTGGCACCAATATATACAGGGGAAAGATAAGATGTCTAATCGATATCCCGAATTAAGCAGCGCAGGCTAGACTTTAGCGGAACACATTCCTCCCTTCGCTTCCTTGTCCCCCAACCCAGTTTTATCTGATGGGCCTGTGTACACTAATGAAAAATATAAACTGTAAAAGAAGAAACAGCTGCCGAGGTAAAAAGCTATTGAAGGCTTGCTAAAAATAGAAAATATGGTGGCCGAACTGGGCCGTGCTAAATTGAATAATGTTCTTAGATATCGTGTTGCGCACATAATCGTCGGCTAGAGACGTAGACCTGCGCTCCGCCTTTGCCTCTTTATAGAATCTTAGCCCCACTTCGTTTTTGCGTCTGTTATACTTCCAACGAGAGTTCTTTATCACGATGATTCCGGAATACGGGATTTTACTCTGAGAGGGGAGATGTTGACGTGGCGAAGGGGACTTAAACCTTTTATTCCAGATGAAAGTAGTAGAACAATAAAGTGGGCTCCTGCAAGTGCTGGGCGTTTTCTTAACATTGAAGCGCATACTTCCATTCATGGCGAAGAAACGAGGATAACCAAAGGAGGCCACATCAATGTAAAGTGGGCACTGCGATCCCCAAGCATGACCATCTATATAGTCCATCAACTAACTACTTTTCATCGACTTGAGCACAGCTCAAACAGGAAGCCTCCAAGTTTTGGAGTATACTTTGAACTCGCTTAGGACTGCTAATAACGGCGTTTTTAATCTAATCTACGCCCCTGTCGAGTATCTTATAGAGAAAGGTACATCGTATAATGGTTTCCTAGAGTAGTCCCTTCCTGGTGTACGAGCGAGTATATTCTACTTGATTGTAACAGGTTGAGGGCGCTACTTGACAAATGGATGGGCGGTCATACAGTTAGAGAAGGCGTGCCACAGGCCTTTGATTAAGTACACGTTTGTTTTTTCTTCCAGTCTTTATCTTCCCTGATATCTTGTCCTTGAATCATGTGTTTTGTCATTCGTTTTCAGTCTTCTGGTTTGGGAGACCCGACGGGATTTGCCTTTTCTGTAGAGTCTTGGGAGGCCTGAAAGTACCTATGGCTACGTTGGCAGCGTACCAGTATGCAATTAAGCCACATAAACATTGCGCTTTGTTGACTTTTAAAATCAATTGTCTCATATCGCGGAAGTTTGATGGGGAACCCGGAAGCGCCTTCGGACTCACTCAATTCATTCCACATAGCCTCCCTGCTTCTGCTTGCGCTCGATGTCCGAATTACGAGTCCGTTTTCGACATTTTGCCCATCATTCCATTGCCTTCTCTCTCATGGCAGCCTTTAATGCGCGGTGCTCGGCATCAACTATCGCGAAGATGCCGCAAGCGGAATTTTGAAATGTATAACCACGCCTATTTGCCCTTTGAACTGCTAGCTATTCTGGCAACAACATTTTAGGTTTTGAGCTCATAATAGAGGAGATAAGCTACCTAGCTCTTCATGTTTCTACTCCCTTCTCTTCCGTTGTATGCCCAACAGAAAAGTGTAAGCTGGATTATTTCCATGTGACCGTCGACCAGATTTTGTTCTCGTATATCACCAGTGTGTATGTTTTGAAGGTCCGGAGAATGATACCACGTCCCGTACGGTGCTTGACAGATATGCCCTATTGCTTAATTATTTTTTCCATAGCTGGGACTATTGCCAAATCTTCTTCTTAGACCAATAGACAGTATGGTGACGGCGGCATTTTCATTAACTTTGCCGAATGCAGCCATTACCTGAATCGCCGACTGCATTGAGTACTTGGGTATCATATATGACATTTAAATTCTGAATTAAACAATGCAAAAAAGAGAGTTCGGAAAATTGTGTTTTACTTACAGTCTCCGTGCAATGAGTAACGGAAGCAAGTGTGGCTTCATTTTGTTATTCACATGTTCGATTTAAGAACTGTACCTCTTAAACAATGTTTTATATGGACTCTTTGATGTGTGCGTGTTATCGTCCAAGCTCTGAACGCGGCCAAACCAATGTTTTTACGAGCAAAAAGAGACCGAAGTTTTGTGTTTTACACTTACATGACGGTGTGTGTGTGCTATGAGTAACTACAAACGAGTGTGGCTTCTCTTACATTGATTTCCGTTTTCAACACGAGAATTGCCTTCTGAGCGATGATAGATACAAACTCTTTGATGTGTGTGCTATGTGAAATGGCAACGAGTGTCGCTTTTCTTATGTTTGTTTCCGTTTCTCACTTCAGAAACGCCTCATAAGAATTGCAATACGGCTATATATATGACTGGCGCGATCCTCTGTATTGAAATATTGTATCTTTTCATTTTCATCCATCATCTCCCGCCTTCAGTTCTTTTTCCAAACATGGCAGACAGGCTGTCATTTCTGCTCTTTGGGGACCAGTCCATTGGCACTTACGCCTTCCTATCCGGTTTCCACCGGGAAACAAACCAAGGTATTCTTACCAAGGCCTACCTGAACCAGGTCGGCGAAGCTCTACGAAAAGAAATTGAGGGGTTAGGACGGCTGGAGCGTTCGAAGCTTCCTGTCTTCAAGACTCTTCAACAGCTGAACGAGAAGTACCACGCCGCAGACCTCAAGCACCCTGGTCTTGATGCAGCACTGCTTTGCATCACTCAGCTGGCACACTACATCGAGTGCGTATATCCTTTTTTTTTTTGGCCTTTACGTCACTTTGTTCCTATTTCCGCAGTTGTTTTAATTTTTTTTTTTTTTTCAATTGCTATGCTTGAACAAAATAACTAACAGTATAACAGTCATACCGAAAAGAATTGGGAAGATGTTACCAAACATGAGACGACTTTTTTGCTTGGCGTTTGTTCCGGTCTTTTTGCCGCCGCGGCGATTGCGTCGACGCCGTCTCTGTCTACGCTCGTACCTGTGGCGGTACAGGCTGCTCTGATGGCATTCCGTACCGGCCTACATGTTGCTTCTATGGCTGATCGGATATGCCCGCCAGCGGAGAAAGCAGAGAGTTGGACATACATCCTTCAGAACCAGAAGGAAGATGACGTTCGTCAGATACTCTCCAAGTTTTACGGCTCAAATGTAAGCACTGCAACGCGTTGGATTAATGCGGAATCCTCTTTCCCTTTTCTGCAAATAAATGGATCACTATTAACAATTACAGGCAATCCTACAGGCCAGTGCTACCTACGTCAGCGCCGTATCGTCGAGTCATGTGGCCGTTTCTGGGCCACCAACAACCCTGAGGAAGCTTGTTGCTACCAATTCTCTTGGCCAGTGGGCGCCAATTCCCGTCTATGGGCCATATCATGCTCCTCACTTACACGAAGATGCCGACGTCCGTGCCATTTTACGTCTTGACGATCCCGCCGTTATCGACGGGCTTTATAACACGAAGCCGCGGTCGGCTATTATGTCCTGTGCCACTGGAAAGTGGATTAGCGGGATGACCACAGAAGCGCTCTTCGAGACTATCGCCTACGAAATATTGAACAAACCTGTTCTTTTCCACCGTGCTCTCGACGGCTGCATCGATCTGGCTCACGGTCAAAAGGGCGGGCACTGTCTCGTTTTGCCCTTTGGACCAACGCAATACGCCGATACCCTCGCCAGCTTGCTACGCTCAAAGACAAAAGTGCAAGTCACACTACGCCAACTGCCCGATTTCTCGCCGCGTTTGAGCCGCAGCGATGTTCCGCCACCCAAAATAGGCAACCATGGATCTACCGGCAAGTCCAAGCTGGCCATAGTGGGTATGGCCGGTCGCTTTCCGGATGCTGCCGACCATGAGAAGCTGTGGGAACTGCTGGCCAAGGGTCTTGACGTGCATAGAGTTGTGCCCAAGGACCGCTTCCCCTCGGAAACCCACGTTGACCAGACTGGCAAGGCCATCAATACAAGCCACACACCATATGGTTGCTGGATCGAGAATCCCGGCGTCTTTGATCCCCGTTTCTTCAATATGTCGCCACGCGAGGCTTTGCAGACAGACCCGATGCAACGGATGGCGATCACCACAGCGTACGAAGCACTGGAAATGTCTGGGTACGTCCCGAACCGGACGCCTTCCACTCGTCTCGACCGGATCGGCACCTTTTATGGCCAAACATCCGACGATTGGCGCGAAATCAATGCTGCACAGGAGGTGGACACCTACTTTATTACTGGCGGCGTGCGTGCATTTGGTCCAGGCCGCATCAATTACCACTTCGGCTTCAGCGGTCCTAGTCTTAACATTGATACGGCCTGCTCGTCCAGCGCTGCGGCTATGAACGTTGCCTGTACTGCGCTGTGGGCACGCGACTGCGACACTGCCATTGTCGGTGGCCTATCGTGTATGACGAACTCTGACATTTTTTCTGGTCTGAGTCGCGGCCAGTTTTTGTCCAAGAAAGGCCCTTGTGCTACATTCGACAACGACGCCGACGGTTACTGCCGTGGTGACGGCTGTGCTTCTGTTGTAGTTAAGCGTCTCGAGGATGCTGAGGCAGACGGTGATAATATCCTTGCTGTGATCCTCGGCACGGCTACCAACCACTCCGCCGATGCCATCTCGATTACACATCCCCATGGGCCCACACAGTCGCTTCTCTCGTCCGCTATTCTCGACGACGCTGGCGTTGACCCGATCGACGTGGACTACGTCGAGATGCATGGCACTGGCACGCAGGCTGGTGACGGTACCGAGATGGTTTCAGTCACAAACGTGTTCGCGCCTGCGGACCGTAAGCGGCCTGCGGACCGGCCCTTGTACCTTGGTTCTGTGAAAGCCAATGTGGGCCATGGCGAGGCTGCTTCCGGTGTGACGGCTCTCGTCAAAGTGCTGCTTATGCTGCAGAAGAACGCCATTCCGCCGCATGTTGGTATTAAAAACGAGATTAACAAGGGTTTTCCGAAAGACCTCTCGGATCGCAACGTTAATATAGCGTTCCACTTGACGCCTTTCCGCCGGATGGATGGTAAGCCACGCCGCGTCTTTATCAACAACTTTAGTGCAGCAGGCGGTAACACTGGCCTGCTCCTCGAGGACGCACCGCCTCGTGCTCCGGTAACTGAAGACCCTCGCGGCTTTTATGTGATTACGATCACTGGTAAGTCTAAATCGGCCATGATACATAACGCTGAGCGTCTCGTTACTTGGATAACCGAGCATCCCGATACACCTGTGGCGGACCTTGCCTACACTACGACAGCTCGCCGTATTCAACACTATTGGCGCATCAATATGGCCATTTCCGACTTAGCAGATGCGCAACGCACCCTGCGGGAACGCCTTCGAGAGAGCTTTACGCCCGTTTCCCCCGAGCAACCCAATGTCGCATTTACATTTACGGGCCAAGGCTCGCACTATGCCGGCCTCGGGAAAGACCTTTATACACACTTCTCTGTCTTCCGTGACAGCATCAACGAGCTTGACCGGATCGCCAAAGTACACGATCTCCCGTCATTCCTACCGCTGATTGATGGACGGGAAGCGAATGTTCAAAATTTGAGCCCGGTCATCGTGCAACTTGGTCTCACCTGCTTCGAAATTGCACTTGCTCGTCTCTGGGAGTCGTGGGGCATCAAGCCTGTCGCGGTGCTGGGCCACAGTCTCGGCGAGTATGCTGCATTACATGTGGCCGGCGTCCTCTCCGCCAGCGATACCGTCTATCTCGTTGGTGCCCGGGCGTGCTTGTTGGTAAACAAGTGCACTGCTGGCACGCACGCTATGCTGGCTGTTCAGACGTCCGTCGCCGCCGTCACGGACGCTCTTGGCGACCGCGCTTCCTCCGTTAACATTGCTTGCATTAACAGTCCGCGAGAAACCGTGCTCAGCGGTACGGTTAGCGAGATAACGGAGATTTCTCAGTCGCTTGGCGCCGCTGGTTTCAAGTGCACCCAGCTCGCGGTGCCTTTTGCCTTCCACTCGGCCCAAGTCGACCCCATTTTAAACGACTTTGAGAAATTTGCCCATGCGGTCCACTTCCAATCGCCTAAGATCCCCGTCATCTCGCCACTCCTTGGCAAGGTGATTGACGTCGGTCACAGTGCGTCAATCAACCCGGCCTATTTACGGAGCCACGCCCGCGAAGCTGTCAACTTCTTTGGCAGTCTCGTCTCAGCGCAACAGTCTGGTACGGTCGACGAGAAGACCGTTTGGCTAGAGGTTGGACCTCACCCCATCTGCACCAACATGGTCAAGGCCGTCTTCAGTGCTGCTACGGTTGCCGTGCCTACTCTGCGCCGCAACGAAGCCACTTTTAAGACCCTGAGTGCAAGTCTGTGTGTACTGCACTCGGCTGGTCTCCATGTGGATTGGAACGAGTACCACAGCGACTTTTCTGCGTCGACGCGTCTTCTTGATCTGCCTGCCTATGCCTTCGACGAGAAGAATTACTGGCTGCAGTATGAGGGCGATTGGTCCCTTATCAAGAATCGATTCGCTCAGATGCAATTGCCGTCTACCTTAGCAGCGATTACGGTGCCGGCCCAGTCCAAGCTGTCTACGACGAGTATACACAAGATTACTCGCGAAGAGATACAGGGCAGCACCGTGATCCTCGAGACCGAATCGGATTTATGCCGTGCTGATCTACGCAAGGCGCTAGAAGGCCATCTCGTCAACAACACGCCATTGTGTCCGTCTACACTTTACGCGGACATGGCTATGACGATTGGCGACTACGTGTACAGGCTTGTGCGGCCGGATGCAGGAGACAACATTGGCATCAATGTCTCCGACGTCAATGTCCCCAAGACGCTGATTTTTGACGACACGGCAAGCAGCCAAATTCTACGCATCTCTACCATGGCTTACGTCGACAAGGGCTATGCCAATCTCACCATCCATACCGGAGAGGGAGCCAAACGGACCGACCACGCCACCATCACGGTGTACTTTGGCGATCTGGAGCAGTGGAGGACCGACTTCGAGCGGTTCAATTACCTGGTTGGCTCACGAATTGACGCTTTGAAAGAGGCCGAACAAAAGGGCACCGCATCCAAGATTGGCCGTGGCATCGCCTACAAGCTCTTTACGGCGCTGGTGGACTACGCTCCACGCTACCGCGGCATGGAAGAAGTTATCCTCAGCAGTGCTAATTGCGAGGCCACGGCCAGGGTTCGGTTCCAAACACGAGAGGAGGATGGCCAGTTCTTTTTCAATCCGTACTGGATTGACAGCTTGTGCCATATTTCCGGCTTCATTGTCAATGCCACCGATGCCGTCGACTCGCGTGATGAGGTCTACATCTCGCATGGCTGGGGTTCTCTCCGGTTCTTGAAGAAGCCCGATCCAACAAAAACGTACCGCAGCTACATCCGTATGCAGCCTGTCAAAGGCACCAAGATGTACGCGGGCGATGCTTACGTTTTTGATGGTGATCAAGTCATCGGTGTGTGCGGCGAAGTTCGTTTCCAAGCGGTCCCGCGTAAGGTTTTAAACCTCGTGCTGCCTCCTCGTGGCGCTGCTGGTTCGACTGCCACCAGCTCTCCACAAGCAGCAGGTGCTACAAAGTCCACCATGGTCTCCGCGGCCCTCGCCCCTACGGCCAAGGCTCAGAACACAAAGGAGGTCACGCATACCAACTTGGCCAAGGTGAACCAAAAGCTCACGTCTGTTGTTACTCACGTGCTAAGTATCCTGGCCCAGGAGCTTGGCGTGTCGAATGATGAGCTTGCCGATAACACAGCCTTTGGAGATTTGGGCGTCGACTCGTTGATGTCGCTCACTGTGGGCGGCCGCATTCGTGAGGAATTGGACATCGACCTGTCCTCTAATGCCTTTTTGGATCACCCGACGATTGGTGCCTTTAAGGCCTACCTAGCCCAGTTTGAGATGACCAACCGTAACAGCAGCGACGTTACGAACACGGACGGCTCCGGCGCATTCACTTCCAATTCGGAAACAAACACAGAGTCTGTTTTCGAACTCAGTGTACCGCTCGACGAGAGCGATACGAGTTCAGCCAAGGATAACTCGCTTGCTCCGACAGGCAAGCTCTCCTTGGTGCAGCAGATTTTACGCGACACCATTACTGCAGAGATGGGCGTCGAGATTGACGAGCTTATTGCCGCTCCTGACTTGGCCAACCTCGGGATGGACTCGCTCATGAGCCTACAAATTTTGGGCACGCTGCGCGAGAAGACGAGCCTCAACATCCCCTCTGATCTCTTCGTGGCAAACCCGTCCCTCAAGGACGTTGAGCAGTGCCTGGGTATCACGAACCGGTCCCCTCCCCCAAAGCGCGTCGTGTATCCTGAACCAGTTCTCCAGGCGTCCGTGCAGCCAAAACAAATTCGACTCGAGCCTGCCGACCCCATCGTCAAACCACCGCCGCCAACGACAATTGTGGACCATTACCCACATCGCAAGGCCACTTCCGTTCTCCTCCAAGGCAGCCGCCGCACAGCCACCCGCAATCTTTTCATGGTGCCGGACGGCAGCGGCTGCGCGACGTCCTACGCGGAGATCTCGGAGATCGGCAGCGACTGGGCCGTTTGGGGCATGTTTTCGCCGTTTATGAAAACTCCCGAGGAATATACCTGCGGTGTGTATGGCATGGCAGCCAAGTTCATCGAAGAGATGAAGACGCGCCAACCACAGGGCCCTTATAGCCTAGCGGGTTGGTCTGCAGGCGGCGTGATTGCCTTTGAAATCCTCAACCAGCTGATCAAGGCGGGTGAAGTGGTGGAGCATATCGTGTTCATCGATTCTCCTTGTCCCGTTACCATTGAGCCACTACCCAAAGGCTTGCACCTTTGGTTTGCTTCGATTGGCCTCTTAGGCGATGGCGACCAGGTCGAGAAGCTCCCTTCCTGGCTTCTTCCGCATTTTGCTGCGTCGGTAACGGCTCTGTCCAATTACACTGCCGAGGCCATCCCAGACGCCAAGTGCCCCAAGACGACAGTCATTTGGTGTGAAGACGGAGTATGCAAGCTGCCGACTGACCCGCGGCCCGAGCCGTACCCCGACGGTCACGCCCTTTTCCTCCTGGACAACCGCACCGATTTTGGCCCCAACCGGTGGGACGAGTACATGGACGTGCGGAAGATGACGACTCTGCGCATGCCAGGAAATCACTTTTCGATGATGCATGGAGATTTGGTAAGTTGATTCTGACGTGGATGTTTGCCTGCTTTACGAGATCATACAGCTAACAGACGAGGCAAAACAATTGGGCAAGTTGATGCGAGATGCTCTCGCATCATAAGTGCTACTGGTTTCGAGTTTCAGATGGACTAGATTGGTTTTTTACTCTGGTTTTCATGTTTTTGGTTTTAGGTTCCTTATGTTTTCTGGTTTGTTTTCTGTTTTTGGTTTTAGGTTCCTTATGTTTTCTGTTTTCTGTTTTCTGTTTTCTTTTGTTGTTTTTTGAACGGGTTTTTTGGAAGTTTATTTTCGTTCCATTTCGTTTGTGCTTTTTTGTTTCGTTTTCTTTTTTTTTATTTTTTCTTTTTTTTTTTCTTTGTTTCTTTGTTTCTTTTCAACTTAGCCTCCTTAATAAGTAATCCTGACCGTTAAATTTTAAACTACACTGTAGCAAAGCGTGCTATCGAAAATCAAGAACTAAAATAACGTGTTACTGCATCTGTATCACGTCTGCATCACCTCTAGAATGCCTACCAAGCAATACGGCCGCTTCTCTGTAGCCGCCACAGCAAGCAACTGGCCGCACTGAGTACAAGACCTCTGGTGTTCGGGGCCATCCTGGTGACTTTTCCGATGTCCTGTAACAGTCGAGTGGCATCATATGCTCCAGTCTCTGCCACCATGTCGCACATGTCCGGAGGGAACATGCGACAGCGTCCGAAATATATGTTGGTAGGTGGGTATCCGTAACTATTGTGTTTTGCATGTATTTTGCTACCAGCTTGTTAGGTGCTGGTGCGCCTTTGCTGTCAAGGCTGCCATCGTGGGCTATGATTAGTAGCTTGGCAGCAATCGCCCGCCCGGTGGTGCCCGCCGTGCTCACCACTTTGGCAGTCTACTTATGAGAAAGGGTCTTGTTCAAATGATAGGGTGCTGTGAACCGCCTGTTTTATTGCTATGAACTTATCAACACTTCGATGGTGTCTTCCAATCCGGGTGCCGCGCCTGAACTATCCATTCCATCCGATTTAGCCCTAGAGTTCCATTGTCACAAACATATATCTATTTTCGAAACATCAGAAGTGACCCTCGTCATCCCAGTTGCTGGCAAGAGCCAAAAGTTTGCGATGGATGCCGTCGCTGATGCGAGTGCTGACTGCCTCCTGTATTCTCTGAATACCGTAACCGAGGATATCTGGTGGGCTTTTCAATGTAAAATATGAGTGGTCAATGCGTGTCAGGACTGGTATGCCATCTTTGCACAAAAGATGATCGATCGTGGCCTGGTCTTCGGGCGTAATTTGGTCTATTGCGACCAGTGATTTGATGGTCTCGGAATTGTGCAGAATACCATTGTCGTTGCCGCTGCCATGGCCCTCAAGAGTAGAAAGACGAGAGTCCAAATGGCAGATACTGTCCGCCCATAGAATGAGCAAAGCGCGATACAGGGCGACACTCCACCAGCTAGGCCTGCAGTCGACAGGCATCTGTCGCAGCAGACGCATGACCTGGCCGCAGTTGAAAAGTGCCTCCTCGCGCTGCAGTATGCAACGCTTGTGACGAAGGCCAACCTCACAGTCGGATTCATCGAAGCCCTCACGACGAGCCAGCCGCTCGACCTCGGGGAAATTGGTCACTGCATTCAGAGAAATGAGATGGTACAGTACCAAGTTGCAGCGAGACGCATCACAGTCGGGGTTGGCTCGTGAAAAGTCTGTCGACAACTTGTACCAAGCCTGCAGTAGGTCTTGCACTTCCTCAAACCTCTGCACGGTGGACACCTTGGAGAGTGATCGGTCGGGCATGTATGAAAGTATTTGACGCGAGTGATAGAGGAGGCTCTGCAGCGGGTGTAGGAGTAGACGAAACTGCTGTGGTGACAAGCTATCCCAGCGCCGGGCGAGATTGCCATGCAGGAACTCTTGAAAGAGTTGGCACAATGACGGCATAGGTGGATGAGGGCCTTGCATCTGGGAGCCGGAGCTTGCCGGCCAGAGAGCGTTTGAGCTAGGCAGCGGGCACTGTACATCACTTGCTGACAGCACAGGGGTCGTATCATGAAACAAGCTGAGCTCTTGATCCACCATGACCCAGTTGTACACAAGTCTATTGGAATTGTTAGCCGCAATTCCTCTTGGAGGGGTGGAACGGTATTACCTGCTCTGGGACTCGCGACGGAGCCATATACGCCTCTGCTCGTCCGCACATGTCTGGATGCCCAAAGTGGGTGTCATCAAAGACTGGGGCTCAAGAATACCCGTTGGTTTCAACATCTGTGAGGAATTGGCGCATTAGCGTACAAAAGAGCTGTCTACACGGCAACGATATATAGACGTATCGAATACTCACTCGGAGATACATGCTGCACTGCCTCATAGCGATATCCATCTGCCATTTGTCACCACTCCAAGCGCCAAGATGAGTAGACAGCAGTGCGCAGTGGAGGGCAGTCAGGTCATCAGACGATGCGTTCTTGTCCAAGATGTCGAAAATAGCGATACGGCAGATCTCGGACAGGCCTGCCGACAAGTGGCGTGCGTCCGCTACAGGCACCGTTGCCGCGCCTTGCGCAATCATGAGAAGCACGAGAAGTGGAGATGCCTGGCTCGACTCTAGCATCTCATTGGGGTCCATAACATCACCCTCGATCAAGGGATAGTAGGTGGCCAAGCTGTGGATGCAATTTCTGAGAAAGATATCGAGAATTCGCAAAGGCGGAAGCTGAATGAAGTTGAAGTCGGCGTTTTGACCGGCTGCACTACCAACACGACTCTTGGAATACAAGGCTGAGCGATGGAAGTCGAGTGCTTTGGAAAAAGAGCTTTGCGTAATCGCTACCATTTTGTCGCGTGAATGAGAAGTCAGAGGCACCACTTGAACAGGGCCAGCTGCATGCGATTGGCTTTTCAGATCCTGCTCCAGAGCGCTCCAAGTCCCCTCTTGCTTTGGTTTCTGCTCTAGGCATGCGAGGTGCAAAAGAGCTGTGCGTGGACAAGATCCAGAAAAAATCGGCGGAGTGCAGCACGTCAACGGCCAAGCGGCTTCTGAGGCGGAGACTTCTTCGAGTTCGGGTATGGCATCGTGGGAAACAAAACTGATGCACTTGTCGTTCTTTCCCGTTTGTAGCTCGTCGGATGGGAGAGCGAATGTGCCATGGAGAGGAAGGACGCCTTGGAATGTAGACGTAGTCGCAGGCATAGGGCCAGAGGAAGTATTGCTCAACTCAGCCGTAGGCGTCAAAGGTGAGACGAGACGGGAGACAGGCATGTCAAGATAGGAAAGATTCGGATCCATGTTGGCGACCATGAAGTAGTCGAAAAATCCGTCCAACATAAGCTCCTCTGAAGCCTCCCCGTACCCATGCTGAGAGGAGATGGTCTCTAACGGAAGGCACATGTCCAGTTCGTCTGCACTGTCTACCATCTTCTGCGCCAGATGGAGCGGAGACGGGACAGGAGAGTGTAGCTCAGGATCGACATAGTGCCCAGGACCGTTTGGGGGCGTATCCAGCCGCTGGTCTGGAGGTGTCGGCGAGGGGCTTGGGTCTGCAGTTGAGGCGGCAGCGCCAGCAACAGTCGCACAAGCCCGCGTAGTCGGCACGGCAGCTTTTGACCGGCGCCTAGCAAAACGAGCCGCGCACTCTGAATTCCGTGCTTCGCATCGTGAGCATGGGACTTTCTTGTCGCAGGCGGCTTTTGCCTTGGCGCAGTTCCAGCAAGCGATGGGCCTGGAGGCAGCTGCACCACCTGGAAGAGGCTCTGTAGGGTTGCCAGCCACATGATATATCTCAAAGTGCTTATGAAGTAGGTCCCTGCTTGGTGAGATAGACGTGTCAGAGATGCCATTCGTTTTGAACTGCAATGTACGCTGAAAAGAAACCCTTACTTTCTAGCAAACGACATCTGGCAGTCGCTGCATCGATGAGGTTTGACGTTTGTGTCTAAAGAGACGTTAGCTGAGCCAAAAGACAGTCGGTGGGACGTTACAAAGAACACAGGCCTTACGTTGCGGGATGTGTCTTTCAAGATGCTCCTTGCGAGAGTATTTTTTCCCGCAGTATCCACAGAAGACCATGACTGCTGAGTTGAATGCCAAATGTCATATGTGCGGCATCAAGCACGAAAGCGGCTACTCCCGGAAAGAATTGTTTGGAGGGAAAACAGATGGGTGAAAACGTTGTGATGCGCAAAGAAAATATGAGCTAGAAGAAAGAAAACAAAAGCCTCTTGTAATTGAGCTGGGGGTGGCATGGCGGCAAAAATTCGAGCTACCGGTTTTCTTCCAATACCATCGTCTGGATATAATTATATTCTCCCTTGGGACGGGTTTGCGTGCTTCTATATTTTCTTGCATGTTGCAGCTAGAGCCATCTCCCACTGTTTTAAATTACAAAACAATTGTGAAAGAAAAAATGCAGAGGCAATATTGAAGTGAGACCAAGCAAAGATGCAAAAAACATTGCGGTGCATACGCCTTGTCTCAACGCACCAACGGCCTTGCGAGCAAACGATGACTGTGTGGCTTGCAATGGCGACAATACAGTAGTCAGCGTGTTTGAAAACGGCGACATCGGCAGCACGTGTCTGGGCACCGCTTTCGGCTCTAATACCGTGCTGGTAAGTCGCCGCCGCGGAAAATACCTATCGTTTTCATTTTTTTACAATCAAACGGTTCCAACAAACGACCAAAGGGTGTTGTTGCAGGCCGGAAACGGTGCAGGAACGTGCCAGATTATTGGTGTGAGTCCAATGTAGCAAACGCAGTCCACCCTCTCAACGGATACGTCTCAACCCAATCTTGTCCTGTACTGCAATTGTAGGCTTCTTCATCCCACAGACTGCTTTGTCAATCACCTGCATGGCCAGTCGGGTCTAACAAGTTTTGGGACGCTTTTTGGGCGCACTTTGTATGTGGTTTTGCTGTCACCCTCCTTTTCAAGCCTGCGACTTTTCAGGCCGCACACTTAAAACTTTGATATTCGAGTATAGCAGTCTTTGTGTAATTATCTTTGAGATTCTAGGTGGTTTTGTATTTTTTAAATTTTTTCTTGTAAAGTTACGTCGTTTTTATATAATGTTAATTTGTAACATTGTGAATGTTCGCTGACAAAATTTCGACTTTCATTTAAAACTTAGTCTTTTTAAAACAAAAATATCTCTATGAGAAAAAATATAAAAATACAAAACTACCTAGAAAACAAAAAAAAAAAAAAAAAAACATTTACGCAAAGATTATTATAATCAAATATCAGAGTGTTGATTGAATAGGCTAAAAAGTGTTGAAGGAGAGAGTGAAAAGCTGTACATTTTCCCATAGTAAAAAGCGTCCCAAAACTTGTTAGACCCCACTGGCCAGGCCCGCATTGAGTCCGCTCCCACGCCCGAACATCACTTGACAGCTTAGAATGGAAGGCTAAACGCTGTCACCTGTCCCACACCCTGAACCACTTAGCTCGGCGGATTTTCTCTTTTAACACTGATCACAATGGGAAAATGCCCTACCAAAAAGACAAAGGTAGTGTTGAAGGTACTGGTCGACCTTCTACATTGAGCGAAACCATGAGGCAATAACATGAGCGCGAACATGAATGAGCACAAATACCAAATGCAGCGAACTCAAGATGCTATGATACCAGGAACAGCTACCCGGAAAAATAACGTGCCCAAGACCGAGTGGTGTGCGGGAGGAATTAGGCGCTGAGAAGAGGGAAGAGGCGTTTGACTTTTCACTTTTCATTTTTCATTTATTTTGTTTTCAATTTTTTTTGTTTTCATTGTTTTTGTTTTCATTGTTTTGTTTTCATTGTTTTTGTTTTCATTGTTTTTTTTTTTCATTGTTTTTGTTTTCATTTTTCACTTCCATTGTTATGAGTCAGCGTACAGTTGACCTCCTCCCTACTTTAAAGGACAACATTCATCATCATTCTTGCTCCTTTTCAAACAGTTTTTGAATTCGGAAAATACAAGGTAGGAGGCGTATGAAAGGTCATCCCTGTCAGGTACTCTTTTTCGCGTTGACAGAATTTGCCTCTGTAAACAACGATCATTCGATATATGGTCCTTCTGACGGTGAAAACGGAGACAATCACACACGCAAAAAGCCGCTGACCTGAAGACTTCAACGTCGAGCGATATTCCCACCGTTTCGATCTGTGAAAAAAATAAGGATAACACCACAAAGCTACCTGTGGCGGTGACCAATAATTATCCAGGGCAGTGTACAGTCCTTGAGGGGAAGGCACATCTCATTCTTTGCCACTCACAAAATTATAGGACCTCATTTTTTAGTAACAGCGACCGAAGGCGTTAGTCGGTTTTATAGGAAATTAAATCACAATGTGTATAAGCATTCTTTGGAAACACTCGCAGTATTGCCGTGCTTTTCGTGTCCTTTCTCAAATATTTGGGTTTTCGTGACGAACGGGAAAGCCACAGTTTACTGTTCCACAACGGTCTGCCAATCCCTACCTATTAAACCCCCTTGACCAGAGTGTTCGCTCGCTCTTCTCTCCATCCCTCACTCCTGACCGCGCCGGCTGAAAACGTGATTGTTATTTTTTTTTTTTTTTTGTTGGGTGTTCATGTTCCCTTCATTTCTTTTTTTCTCGTTGTTTTGGTTTCTGTTGGTTTTTCTTTTTTTCATCTCTTCATAGTTTTCATTTGCTCATCCCTCTTTGCCAACGGTGATGTGTCTCATCCCTCTTTGCCAACGGTGATGTGTCTCACTGATGCATGGCAGTGAAATTCCAACGCCTTTAGTGGAATTTCATCCGTTCTCCTTACTTTAAATAGATCCTAGACAGGCCATATCTACTAAAACGGTCTAGCGTACAAAGTTAAAACTGACAACCTCCCTCGCCTCCCGTGCAATGCACCACCATCGCATGTTGTATCTACATTAAGATGATACAGAGCCGCCTTTCAATGTCAACTTGCACACGCCCTACATACGCTGCAAGACATGCTGGGTATCTCGTACAATTGAAGTGCAAGCTGGAATTTGTATTCTGTTGTGTGTCTTATTTTGTCAAGTCCGAACACAGGATAATGCGCAATCTCTGTCCTAACCTATTATGGAGATCATTTTGAGGGAATACACTCGAGGAATCAGCTCAAACATCGAATGCTTCAAGAGACCCTTTCTAGCCAACAGAACACGCTCTCGGTCTGCTTAATCACGCTCTCGATCATGCAGCTTAATCACGCTCTCGATCGTGCAGCATGTCCCAGCACGAATGCGTCTTTGCTTTTATTTTCAAACCGCGTCGTCCATTCCTGTCGTAAAATCACGACCCTGCAGCATACCCCAGCTCCAAAACACCTCTGCTTTCATCATTTTGTCCATTCCTGCCGTAAAGATCACGACCCTGCAGCATACCCCAGCTCCAAAATACCTCTGCTTTCATCATTTTGTCCATTCCTGCCGTAAAGATCACGAACCTGATGTAATCGTGATTGAAGCTCGAACAAGCATAAAAAGGGCAGCTTGTTCGTCGTTAACTTCGTCCATTCTTATCATAATTCTCTATGTTTGCTTGTCATTGATTTCACATCTAGGTTTGTACCCTCTGACCCGTTTTGGTCGCATCTTTACCCTTTTCACACTCGTTTATTCCCCTCCCTCAGAACTCTATTTCACCAGTACAAACGCCATCTTCAATTCTTTACTTTCATTAATTTACATTTGCTTGTTGTGTTTGTGCTAAACCGACACTCATTTTCACTGCGCCTGCCAACAAAATGCTCCAACTTCGACTTTTCTCCCTGATGGGCTTTCTTCTGCTGGCCACTAGTGCCATTGCAGCAACCGTCTCATACAACTGGGACGTGACTTGGGTCAATGCCTCTCCCGATGGCTTTGAGCGGCCAGTCATTGGCATTAACGGTGCTTGGCCATGCCCCACCATTGAGGCCAACACCGGCGACACGATCTCCCTCACCATCAACAACCAACTCGGAAATGAGACAACTGGAATTCACTTCCATGGCATCAACCAAGTCAACTCGTCCTGGATGGATGGCTCCATCGGTACAGTCCAGTGCTCGGTGCCCCCTGATTCTTCTATCACGTACAATTTCTTGGTATGTTGCACAATGTCGACTTTTGAATGTTAAGCAACAATATGAACTAACGTCTGGAAACAATAGGCCGATTCTCCGGGGACATTCTGGTGTATGGCAACCCCCCAGAGATTTTACGTTTCTTCTTGATTTACTGAAGTATCTTTACTGAGCTTTATCTCTTCAACAGATCATTCTCATGACATGGGCCAGTACCCCGATGGCCTTCGAGGACCCTTGATTATCCGTGACCCTCAGGATCCGTACGCAGGTCAATACGACGAGGAAGTGGTTTTAACTGTCTCTGATTGGTAAGAACCGTCATAAACGGCCGCGTGTTATTCACGAGGCACTATTTTCCTTCGTATCTAACCGCTCTTATTTCAGGTATTACAACCAAACGATTACACTCGTCCAGAATATGATTACAACGACCAACGTGCAATTTTTGCCTCCATTCCCGGACAACATTCTTGTCAACGAGGGCTTAGGCGCCAACATAACATTCGACCCTACCAAGACATACCGGCTTCGCATTATCAGCTTCGCGGCGTTTGGCTCGACCATGGTGGACTTTGACACCAACAACGTGACAGTTATCATGATTGATAGCTCCTACGTCGAAGAAGCCCAAACGACACAATTGCGCATCGCACCAGCCCAGCGGTATGACGTGTTGATTTCCGTCCCGGCTCCCAAAGGCTGCAAGGCTCGGGCCCGAACCAATTACCCGTTTTTGCTGTCCCTTGACATCAACCGCGACTTTGCCAATAGTCCCTCCACGGCGGTTTGGCCATTCAACTACACGGGTTACCTCGTGACAAATCCTACCGGTGCCTTCCCCGAGGACGTTGTCGCTCTGTGGCAGCCTGTCGATGATTCTACGTTTCTGCCGCTCGATGGCGCGAGCGCCCTAGGCCCCGTGTCTGAAACAATCACGTTTGATTTCGCCTTCTGCAGAGATGTCAACAATCTGCCGCGCGCCTGCTTCAACAACGAGACCTACATTGCGCAAAAGGTTCCCACACTGTACTCGGTGGCAACGACCGGCGAAAACAACACCGATCCGGTTGTCTATGGCGATGTTCTCCCACATGTGCTACCCTTCGGATCGATCGTCACCATTGTGATCAACAACTTGGACGCTGCGATTCACCCGTTTCATTTGCACGGCCATCAGTTCCAGGTGCTAGAGCGGCCTGAAAGCGGCGCAGGCCAATGGGACGGCCAGGAGACCAATTTTGCGGCCACACCGCCGAGGCGCGACACGATTTCCGTGAACGCTAACTCGTATGCGGTTCTTCGCATTCACGTCACCAATCCAGGCGTGTTTCTTTTCCACTGTCACATTGAGTGGCATGTGGAGATGGGCTTGACAGCCACACTTATCCAGGCACCCGAGTTGCTTCGTGGTGTGACCTTCCCTGCGGAGCACATCGACAATTGCATCAAGCAGAACATCCCGTACCAGGGCAATGCCGGCGGCAACACTGTAAATGTCCTTGACACGAGCAATTTTAACACTGTACCGCCTGTGGTGTACACAGGGTAAGTTTGTTTTTCTAGTTCTCCACCACCAAGTAGCTCTGTCCGTCGCTTACAAACTGAATAGCTCCCTGTACTCATCTACTTAACATCTCTACTGGCGCCGAGTAAAAACCTACCTCATCCTTGACTCCGAATGTTGCCAGCATGGCCCCCCCGGGCCTCGCCAACGGGTCAAGACAACACAACGAGCGTGTCAGGGGCGTGGCCGGTATAATCTTCGCCATAATCATAATTTAATTTCAGTTAATTATAGAGGACTGGTCTCTACCTCCTCAGGAAAAAAAATCCAATCGTTGCCACTTTTATAAAATAAAAGCACCTTCACACCACCTCAACGCCATTGCCATCATTGCACACATCGTCACCTCTCCCTACGTGTTGGATATTGTTCAATCGTTGCACCTTATCACTATCTTACAGAACAAGCCCCCTCGCCTTGCCTGATCCCCTAGCAGAGCTGCGCTCACCTCTGAGGAAACGTGCACCTTTGTGACAGAGTGCCTCGACGGTATCAGGAGTAATAATGCGACCGATGCCTACTGGGCGGTGCAGACGTGTCCAGAAGCGTCAGTCTTCTAGCACGAGGGACTATAAACGGACCAACCAGAGAAATAGCGAGGTTTACTAATTATGAGGATGGACGTTGTCTTATACGCAGAATGAAATAAGGAATGAGAAACGAATGAAGGAGTTACTTTATATGGAGAATAAAGTAAGGAATAAGATACCAATAAACCTCGTTCAATATATGAAACTAGGGCTTCCTGTTATGGCACAGGGAATCTACGGTGATTCAACGGGATCCCCCTGGTGCCTTACAATAAAGCCCTCCGCTTAGACGACAGGCCCGCCGCCTGCCAGCCGCCAGGCCTCTGGCAGCTGGCCCTGGCCACGGCCGGGTGTGGCCCTGGCATTGTGCCCCTGGCATTCTACGGTGACTAAACGCAGCTTGCTAAGTGCGAGGCCTGGCCTCGGGCGGTAGCCTTCGAGGTCAGTGCCACCAGTCCTCAACACGTGGTCCCGTAAGGCAACCCCACGCGTGCCAGATCGCCCTCCTCGATGGGCCTGCCACCGGAATGGCCGTTGCTGTTTAACTAGATTGTGCCCAACGCCTGGCAGCATTTCAACGGTGGTTTAACGGGGTATCACTAGATCATAATAGAAAAGGCCCATCCCAGCCTCCTCCCTCGAAAAAGAGAGGTGCTAAGGTTACATTTTGTTTATCCACACACATACATTTCGCTACATGCTTGGTGATCATTTCGCTCTTGATTTCATCCCTCGAATACCCTCACATCTAGTGCATCCCGTTCTCACCCTGACGGTCGCCTTCTTGGTCTCGCGGCAAAATCGGCGCGGAAGAGTGCCTCCACTTCTGTGCACACGGCTACGGCCTGGGCTTTGTCGCTGTGCTCGACGCCAGCCCAGATTAGGCTCTGGCCTTTCTTTACGTCTCTCCTGAGAACGATGCTATGCACCAGACCAGTAGGCAGGTCCTCGATCGCAACTGAGTCCGCCGCCGGCACCAGCTTGCCGTAGACCGCGAAGTCGCTCTCACCATTGATTGGCTCTTTACTGTTCTGTTGCTGGCCACACTTGTGCCAGCACCACTTGTCCTGGCACCTATCATGTTGGCCATCCCGCCTTCCCCGTCGGGTGTTCTTCTGGGCTTCCCTCTCTACCGTATGCCGCTGTCACCACCTTTTCCACAGACGGCACGCAACTCAACATGTACGCTCATTATGCAATGCCATCAAATGAGAACGGCACACCTGAATACCACTAGTACAAATTCACGTCAACCCACATCAGGGACTCTCACCAAGGGGCACCCGCACTAATGCCACCGACGACAACGCGCTGCGCGTCGAGACCGAGCTGCGCGGCCTCGTCCGACGCCGTCCACTGGAACGCGGCCCAGGCGTCATCGGCAGCTGCTGGGAACGGGTGCTCTGGCGTGTGCCGGTAGCCGACGTTGAGCACGGCCACACCCGTCTGCAGCGCTAGGTGCCGGCAATTGGCGTCCTCCGTGTCGAGACTGCCGAGGAAATAACCGCCGCCGTGGAAGAAGATGTAAACGGGGAGCTTTTCAGCAGCCGTCGCGTCGTCTGTTGCGCTTGCCGGGCGGTACAGGCGCACCGTGATTGTGACTGCCTCTTTTGTCTCTTTCGGCTCTGCCGCGACAAGGCTCTCCGTGACAGCAACCGTGTGCTCCGTCACCGTCAGCCCGGCTTCGGGCCGCCCAACGATCGTGTCAAACAGCTTGGCTACGTTGCGGTTGGCGCCCTCGCGGATCTGCTGCGGCGTGGCCCCGGCCGGCGGTACGGGCGGCGACCACGTTTTGGCGTACTCTGTCCACTCGGCCGCCTCGGCCGCGAGCGACGTTAAGTCTGCCATCGAGGGGATGTCTTACGGATCGAAAGGTGTGACAGGGTGCTGCAGCTAACGAATGGCGTGTAGAGATGGCGAGAGCTGGTGTGTCGTGCGGGCGAGTGTCTCCTGTTTACGTCCGTGGAACGACGCGAGAACGTTAGACAGTCGACTCGACAGAAAGATAAAGCCAAAAACGCAAGACAGGAGAAAAATTGCAAAAGACAAAAAGGCCAAAAGAAAAAGGCACAAGCCACGGGAGCGGAAAAGCGAGGCATGGCGCCTGTCGCCCTGTGCCAGCTCGAGGGTCCGCCGCTCTGTGGGTGCGCTCGAGGGTCCGCAGCCCTGTGCCAGCTCGCCCGTTCAGATGCATGTCGTGTGTATGCTGTGATACGAGCAGTGCGACGTGTCCAAGAGCTTGGTGCTTGGTAGAAACTGTGTCTGAAGAGATGCTGAAATGTAGGAGAAAGGCAGCTGAGATGCAGTCGATAATAGGCGAGACGGTTTGCTGGAAACGTGACGAGACGCTGAGATGATGCTGGGACTTATGAAAGGGTGAAAGATCATGAAGTTTGTAGAAAGGTGATTGAATTCCTTCATTGTGAGCAGGATCTGGGAATGTCTTCTTTTTATTGTCTTTTTCTGTTCATCTTTTCATCTTTTCATCTTCTTCATGGTAAACAAAGGCAATCATCACTACCTGTCTCTTTGTATTCTTTTTTGTTTGAAAACAAACAATGCCGAAGCAACAAAGCGATGTGTGCTTTCTCTTTTTTTGTTTCTTTCTTGACTCTCTCTTCAAAACCCTGTCACAATTCGTTTCTGTTTCTCTTCTTTTCCTTCTCCCACCTCACCTCGCCGTCCACTTTCTCACTTTCCCACTCTTCCACCCCTCCTCCCCTGCTGTGCATCCCGCGCTTTGAATAGGCACGCAGCGTTGCAGTGCAGCAGACAGGGCATCGACATTCACATCCACATCCCAGCCGTATCCGACAAGAAAAAGACAAGGTTGCTGATATCTGGGTCCTCACTCCTCAGCGTGCCATTCATTGTTCTTGATCCGTTCTCAACTTCCACTTGGACATCTTCCCTTCCCTCCCCGTGCCCGAGGGTTGCAGAGATTATGCACAATCCTAATGTCGTGTTGCAGCGTGAATCGCTGAGGAGAAAAGCTTGGGACGGACGAATGTCGTCCTGTTGGTAAGGCCATGTTTGGTCGCCTCAAACTTGACAAGTCCGCCGTTCGGTCGTGGTGTTTATTGTAGTCCCCCCCACAGGTGATATCACTCTCTGTGTTTTTGTTTGTGCATGCACTGACGCCGCAGAATATGTCCAGAGCGGGACAACCCCAGAAATACTCGATACTGGGCGGCCACCCGCCCATGCAATACTTCTGCAATACCTGACAAAACATTGCATTGTTTGATGTCGACAGAACACAGTAAAGTTTAGCGAGCTGAATGTGATGAGCGTCTGACTGCAGATGCAGAGTCTGTCTTCAGTGTTCAATTTTCAATTTTCGGCCACGTCTGTTTTTTTTTTTTTTTTTTTCATGTGTCTTCCGTCCTCCGACAACATCCTGCCCTCCTACCTAACGGTAGTGGAGACGGCAACGGCTGTCATTGTAAAAGACCAAAGTACCGCAAGACAAAGGACAAGCATGCTGCAAGGCGCATTTGTGTGAGACATGTCTAATGCAGAGAAATGCAAAGAGATGCAACGAGACTGCAGGCGCAGAAAGATGCAGAAAAGCTGCAGGTTGCAGAAGAGAGAAGAGGAGAGAAGAGACAAAAAGATGCCAGAAGACAGAAGAGAGAAGAGAAGAAGAAGACGAAAGAAGTCAAGGCTGGTTAACGGCACAGTTGGCTCTCATGGTTTCTTTTTTTCTTTTGCAACATGAGGTTATCGTGCCGTCTCCATTGTCTCCACACAACTCGACCCTCCATCTGATTCGACGGGCCCTTCCGACAATGATGTACTTTGCATCTGGCTGGTGTGTATCCAAATGGCTGTGCTTGAGTTGTGCTCGGTACCAGTAGTTACATTAATGATTAAATGCAAAATGACGCATGTACAGAGTACGACGCACAAGGTTGCAAGTTGCAAATCGCAAGTCGCAAGCTGGCGCAAATCGACGGGCCGCTGAAAGCTGTCCTGATTCTGCACAGAAAAGTACCCTGCATGTGCATCTCTTTGCACAACTGTCGGGTGTGGGTTGGGTGGTATAACTGTGCGGTTGGGTGTCAGAAAATGCCACAGTTTTGACTGGACATGCACTTACAGAATTCACAATTCACACAACGTCGTTGAGACCATATTTCACATCATTGCCTTTATGCGCAGACTTTCTTTTTCATCATTTTTTTTATGTTCTCCCCTCATCTTATTTGCCCTTCCTCCCCGCCGGCCCCTCTCCCACGACCCAAGCGAGCACCGACACCCGGCAAGCGAAGCGGCAGGCAAAAAGGCTGGACGGTGATGTGAAAAAATGTCGATAATGGAAAAGGTGGTTGGCGCCATGATCGGCCTCGTCTCTCAAAAATAAAAAACGTGTCTGCAGAGCTAGCACCGCTTTAGGGCAGTCGTACATGTACATTGAATATCACACGTCTTTCAAACGCTCTTGTCATCGCTCTTCAACGTTGACGGAACTTGCGGAAGCCTCCTTGCTTCCTTGCGGTCTCTTTCCATGGATTCTTTCCACTTGTTTTCTGCTCGTTTGCGTTTTGTCTGTGTTCGCCTTTTGCTCCTCCATTTTGTGGCTTAACCCGTTATGGTGATCGACTGGAAGAGCTGCAGGGCGCTATCACCGCCTTGCAGTCGCAGTTGTGTGGTGTTTTTGGTATCGTGTTTTTTCTTCTCATCTTTTCTTTCTGTCGCGCAATATCTCCTGTCTTGGGTGCCGTTTATCTCTCCCGACTACGATGTTTCCCTCTGTTTTCCTTTGGATAGTCCTCGCCAGTTTCGACCTGGATCAGAAAGACATCGAGATCGGCAACTAGCTCCCCTCGTCTCCCCTCGTCTCCCCCTGGTCCGCATCGTGTCTTGATTTGCGTGAGTCGCAAACTGAGTTCACTTGCCACTTGTCACTTGTCAAGCCAGCAGCCGTTTTGTTTTTGGTTGTTCTGGCCGTTGTGCGTTTGTCTCGTCGCAGATGCGTTGGTCTCGTCCTGTTGAAATCGCCCTGGTGACTTTTTTCCCATGCTGCATATTGTATATTGTGCCAGCACACTCATTTTATGCCAACACCCTCAACTCCAAGATTCTCCCGGAACCCAAGTTCGTCCACCGTCCGTTGACCCAGTCGCAACTGTCCCAACTTTCTTTTCGAGACTCGTTTTCTTTTCGGACCATGTTCCCCCCCTCTTGGTCTTCTTGGTCTTCAGGTCCCCTCCCACACCTTTTGCCTTTTCCTTTTTTGGTCTGGTCTCGGCCGTCTTGGACTGCTTGATCTGGGCGGGTGCCTCTCGCTTGTGCCCGTGAGTTGCCCGCGAGCCCCATTGTTCTCCCCTGCTCCTCCCCTGTTCCCTTGATTTTCTCTGTCCTCTTCCCTTGATCCCTTGTTCTCTGGTTCCTTCTGGCCCCCATGTTGTGCTGGCTGCCACCATGACCGGCGCATCCACCAGCATCCAACAGGCCGCTAGCTCGGGCGCTGTGAGCTCGGTGATGGTTGCTCGAGTGGGCGATTTTGGTGATAAAAAACAGCAAAAACAGACATAAAAAAGAGGAGAGGCCCCCTTTTTCGTAAAGCTCCTTCCCTGCACAGACCCACGAGAGAAGAGAGAAGCTTGCGGATAGCGAGAGTTTAGGGTACTTGGGGCCCACAAGAGCAGGGAACGGCCCATGGTCCAAGTCCTACTGGTTGATTGTCGACCTCGCCAATCGAAAAAAGAGGGTTGCTTTGGTTTCTCTTGGTTCCTTTTGGTTGCTTTTTCTCTGCTGATTTTCAAGGGTTTCTGGTTGTTTTGCAGCCCCGAGTGCAACCTCGGCGGGGGACGAAGATGAGAAAGTCGAGAAAAGGGTCAAAGAAGAAATACACGGAACAGCAGGAAATGAAAATAGAAACGGAAGCACAAAACAAAAGAAACAAGCAACGACAAAAGCTGGTACTGGGACGGAAACCTGGTACTCGACTCGGGACGGGACAAGCATCTGCCCATGTGTGCAGAGCATTGACACACTTGCGTCGCCACCATTGCATGTGAAGGAAGCATTGCGAGGTGTTCGAATGACTTTCGATAATCTCAGCATCGCTCTCAACATCGACCGTCCTCTCACCGGTCGACAAAATCACGCATTCCCGAGCCTAGTCCTAATCAACAAGGGGATAAGAGATCATGTCTGAACAGGCTTGTGTCTCGTGGCAGGATGAGGAGGGGTGTGGGTGTGTGAAAAGATGAAGAAGGCTGCGAGTGGTGAAAAAGAAAATAAACTCAAATGTCCGTGCTCTCGCTTGCAAATTCTCCAAGATTTTGTGCTTCCTTTTTTCCTCTTGGCTCTTTCCCTCGTTCCCTCTTTTCCTCTTTCCTTCTTTCCATCTTTCCTTCTTTCCCTCCTCCACTCACACTCTCCTCCATGACCAAAACCAGCAAGGCCGCTGCGCTAGTGACGAAAAAGGGGGACAAGACAAGAGTGGAAAGAGAAGAGAAGAGGAAGGAGCGAGAGATGTGAGAATAGGAATGAGTGCAATACAGTAATTACAAAGGAAAAGGAAAGAGCCCTTTAAAACAAATGGAAAGTGCATGCAGTGACATAAGGGTGCACTGGCACACCTGCAGGGATGCAACGCACTTTCCCAAAGAAAAAAAAACAATATTCCCCGATGTCACCCTGCTCCCAGTCCAGGGCACGGGGGTGAACCGAACTCCTTCAAAAGAAAAGCAAAGGGAAAGAACGACGGAGTCCGGGATTGGAGTGCGGGAGCTGTCCTCAAAAGGCTTGTCTCGGGTGGGCCTTGCCTGTCTGTCTCTCTCTTGACAGACAGTTGTCCCTCACTCTTTCTCTTGTCGCTCGTCACCCTGCACTCTGGGCTGGGCTTCGTTGCTCTCTTTTATCTACATATCTCACAGACGTTGTCCTTTTTGTTGTCTTGGGTTTGACCTAGTACTCCTGCGTTCAACTTTTGGCTATTGACGTTTGACTTTTCCCATTTGTCTCTCATTTTGGCATTCGTCTCGTCTCGCCTCGGTCAACGGTCTCTCGCTTGTATTTTTGCTTTGGAATCTTGTTATCTTGTCACCCACGACTGACTCTCGTCTCTTGACCTTGTCCTCGCCTGTCAACTCACCGGTCCAACTCGCCTTTTAATCCTTGTCGACCCTTTTGTCGGCTACAGCCACATCCACATCCCCAGTACTTTTGTGTTGCCCACCATCTCGACGGTCGACTACTCACTTGTATCTTACCATCCACTCAAGACAGTTCACTATCTTGTCATACATCAGCGTCTCGACGACTGGCAGCCCATACCCGACGACGACTGTTGTTACCCGGCCTCTGGCCTTCTGTCCCTGGCCTTCCGTCCCGGATGGCCCTCTTAGCCTCCGCCTCCGTCCCGGCCGTGGTCCTCGTCCTCGTCGCCACGGCCATTGTCTACTATGTCGCTTCCGCCTTTGCTGCTTCCCGCCGGCTGCGCGCCTTTCCCGGCCCTCGCATCGCCTCCTTTTCCTACTTCTGGATGGCCACGACGGCCATCAGTGGCCGCATGTGGGAAATCTACTACAAACAGGCCACCCTCAAATATGGCGATGTTGTCCGGATCGGCCCCGGCGAACTATTGACGAGCGACCCGGCCATTATTCGGCGCTTGTCGGCCACGCGCACGCCCCAGTACCGCCGCTCCGACTGGTACAACCCGAACCGCCTGGACCCGTACGAACACAGCATGTTTTCGCTGCGGGACGACGTGGCGCACGACAAGCTCAAGGCCAAGACGGCGGCAGCCTATGCCGGCCGCGAGAACCCGGCCCTCGAAGCGGAAGTCGACGCCGTCCTCAAGCAGCTCGTGGACGTGATCCGCACACGCTACGTAGCCAAGAACAAGCCCCTGGACCTGGCCGTCCTCGCCCAGTATTTCACGCTCGACAGCATCACAAAAGTCGCCTTTGGCTCGGCGTTTGGCTTCCTGGAGCGCGAAGAGGACGTGCACGGCTACCTCCAGAGCATCGTGGACATTGCCCCGATCATGCAGACGAGCAGCGAGGTGCCGTTCCTCAACCGCATCGTGACGTCGCCGCTTGTCCTCAAACTAGCCGGCCCCAAAGTCACCGACAAAGGCGGCCTCGGCCGTATGATGGGGTGAGTTGGAGCCCTCCTCTGCCGTCTTTCATTACAAGGTGCATCTACTGACAATGTAGTGTCGCCCGCACGATTGTTGCCGAACGTTTTGTCCCAGATGCCAAGGACCGTCGTGATATGCTTGTAAGTTTTTTGACCTCTTCTGTCCTCGCTGCGCTCGCCTCTCTCCTTTTCTGTCCTCGCTGCGCTCGCCGCTCTCCAAGGAGACTCTCTCGCTTCGCTCGTTCGCTCATTCACTAACATCGCAGGGCGCCTTTGTCCGCAACGGCCTCTCCCAGCGCGAGTGCGAAACAGAGGCCCTCTTCCAAATCATCGCCGGCTCCGACACCACCGCCACCGCCATCCGCATGACGCTCCTGTACATCATGACAACGCCGCGCGTCCATGCCCGGCTGCGGGACGAGGTCGACGCCCATTTCGGCGATCTGGCGGACGACGAGATTGTTCCCAATGCACGTGCCGAGACGCTGCCGTACCTGCACGCCGTCATCCTGGAAGGTCTGCGGATGCACCCGCCGTTTGTGGGTCTGCCCTTTAAAGAAGTGCCGCCACAGGGGGACACGCTGCCCGACGGCCGGTTTGTGCCGGGCGGGACGCGGATTGCGCCGAGCATCTGGGCCTTGACGCGCCGCAAGGATGTGTTTGGCGACGACATCGACGTGTTCCGGCCGGAGCGGTGGTTGCCCCAAATCGAGCAGAGCGAGGCAAACGGAAACGGGAATGGACACGCGAATGGCAACGGCAACGGTCATTCCAAGGAGGCCGACGACACCGACGAGACCGAGCGCATTGCCAATATGCGCCGCACCGTTGACCTGATTTTCGGGTACGGCCGGTGGGCGTGCGCGGGCAAGACCTTGGCCTTTTTGGAGCTGAACAAGACCCTCGTCGAAATGATGCGCCGGTTCGAGCTGCAGCTGGTGTACCCGCTGCGGCCCGTCACGATGGTCAACCACAATCTGTTTTTGCAAAAGCACATGTGGATGCAGGCGACCGAGAGGAGGAGAGCGCAGAAAGCGTGAACGGGAGTCGCTCGTCGTCCTCAATTGACGTTGCAGTTCTGCTGTTGCAGTTCTGCTGATGTTGGGGGCCAAACGCCAATAAACGCCATCACAACGGCTGTCTAACGGTTGTCAAAAGCCTGTTGGTCTCGTTTTGGCATCGTGTCCTGCGTTGGGGGCCAAATCGGTTATGCTCCTGTTTATTGTTCATTTCTGCGTTCCCACGCCCTCATTTGTCGTCGTCTCTTGCTATGTCTTTTCGTATTTTGTATTTGTTCGTCATCATGCCCCGTCACGACCTTTTTACTTGCAGCTTTTAGCATTTAATTCAACTAGCAAATGAATATCGTCACAACCTGTGACACAACGATCATAAACAATGCATCACGCTTGCATCACACTTGCATCATACTTTTGCTTAACACCAACTGTATCAATCCCACCAGTATTATAGAAGTTGTCTAAATGCTGTCCTTGGACCATGCACAAACGAAGAGAAACAAGAAGAGAACGCAAAAAGATATGAAAAAGAAACCATCAAAAAGGTAGGAAAATGAGCGACATGAAAAGAAGAAACATAAGAAAACATGAGAAATCAAAAGGTAACAAAGCAATAAGCAAACAAGGCCAATGTCTTGCTGCATATGTACAAGATGGATGCTTTCAAGACCAAAATCTATTTTTGATGACCACCACCCCATTACCGCTCAAGGCAAAGACTTGAACAGCTCAAGAAGTCGGGGGTAGTCGGGCGAGCCCAGGCCAGTCACAGGGTCCCAGCCCTCTGCCGCCGGGAAGCCATTGGTGCCGCAACCCGGGTTGGATCCAGACGTAATGTCCTGGAATACCTCGGGGTGTGCATACAGCGTGGGGTTGACAAAGCCAACAGTCGACTTGCCCTGCGCCAGACGCTCCTCGTTCAGCAGGGTCAGGACCGACGCCCAAACGGGCGCGGCCAGCGAGGTACCGCCAATGGTGGCCCACGCACCGTTGAGCACAGTCACGTAGTGGTCGCCAATGGCCGACACATCCGGGTAGCCACGGCCGCCAATGTGGTAGACACCGTCGCCAGCGCCGCTAAAGCTGGCATTGCCCATGTCATAGTAGCCCGTGAACCCGAGGTCGACCTTGCTAAAGTACTCGGCCACGGCAAAGGCCTGGTACGCTGGCTGAGGGAAGTAGTTGCTGAAGCCGCCGCCGGAGCCGAAGCGAGACACGGCCCGCTCGGTGATCTTGGGGACATGCGACGAGGATGTGCCCGAGGGAGACGTGTAGGTGCCGTTGCCGGTACCGTTGGTGCTGGTGGGAGGCGTGAGCGGCTCCGCGAGGTCGAACTCGGTACCCCCAACAGCCAGGACGTAAGGGCAGGTGGCCTCGCTCGAGGGGTAGAAGATCTGGCCCTCGCCGCCGCAGCCGTCGTAGTTGCCACCATCGTAGGCGCCACTAGCAACACCATCATCACCCGACGAGATAACAACCGTGACACCCTGAAGACCCAGCTTGAGGATCTCCGTGCACTGGCGCTTCCAGTAGTAGGCGGGCAGGTCAGCTTCGCCGCCGCCGTAGCTGATGCTGATGACATTGGTCGGCTCGTAGACGCCGCACTGAAGGGTGCCGTTCCAGCCTCCAGGCTCGTTGTCCGGGTACGAGGGATCCATGCACTCGGGCTTGACGCAGTTGCCAGTCTCGCCAAAGGCGCTAAAGGTGCAGTACGAGCCGTCAATGGCATCGAAGAAGGTGTTCCAGAAGCCAAGGTACGGAGTGCCACCCATCGTCATGTTGGACTGGATACGCTCGTCGTCGACCTGGAAGAGGACGGCCTTCTGCGGGTAGATCAGAGGCATGGCAGCCTGGAAGTCGAGCTCGGCCTCACCGCCAGCGTTAGCAACGGTCGTGTCTGCCGTGGCACCGTCAATAAGCCGTGCCTCCGGATACGTGCCCTTGGGAATGTTCCTAGGCTAGTTAGTGGTGGGACTCGAGATTTTGCTAGTTGTTGGCAGGATGGACTCACGGTGAGATGACCTCGAAAAAGTCATCGAGGTCAGACTTGCTGTAGTGCTGGTTCAGGCCCTCAAAAATACCAAGCTCGTTGCCAGGTGTGGCCGTGCTGCCCTCGGGAATTCTGTACTGGGCTGCTTTTGTTAGTCTTGTGCCCCAAGAATCAAATATAAGGGAAAAAAAAAAAAAAAAAAAAAAAAAAAAAAAAAGCGTCCAGTTCACTTACTCCGAATGCAGTCCGGCGTCACATACATGTAACAGTTGCTACTGTTCATCGGGGGAGGCCTGTTAAGCGTGAAATCCGCACCCTTGGAGGGATTTGTACCCGAGTTGACGCTGCCAACTGCACCGCTGTTGAGGTACGTCGGATCCGTGTGCATCGGCTTGATCGACCGGCGGCGGCCCTCGCCCATACCCTCTTCTACGTCGAGGCTGCGGCGCCGACGGTGCTTGCGGGCCGTTTCGACATCGTGCCGCAGACGGATGCCGGGAGTAACGTAGTCAATATGGTCCCGGACAGAGTGAGGCACGTGGTAGTGCTCAGCGGCCACATCGCGTGTGCGTGTCTCACCGTGCTCGTAGATATGGTACTCGTTCAGCAGGAGCTCCTCGGCCTCGGCCACCGTGGCGTCGAACTGGATCCACTGGCGGTTGGCCGACTGCGAGATACGGTCAATGTGAATGCCAGATGACGTGATCCAGCCAACGACGGCCTCCACCGAAGCACGCTCGGGCGCGAAGAAATCAATAACTTCCTTGGAGGTCATGTGCTTGCCGTAGCTCGACGACGATGGGTCGGCAATGGCCATGAGGCGGGCGTGAGCAGTGCCGTCGTCAACATTGCGCTGCTTGAGGCCAATACGCATGGGCAGAATGGCGTCAGATGGAGCGCGTCCGGTGCGTTCCCAGCGACGGGCCCACGTCTTTGGCTGGCGTTCGTGCAGGGTGTGGGTGTCCGGGATCACACGGCGGCCGTTCTTGTGTGTCTCTTTGTGCGTCGGGTGGAACACGCCGCCGGGCAGGTCCTTGAGGAGGGCACGCTTTCTGTGCTTGTGAGAGTGGCCAGAGGAGCCCGCAGAAGCAGAAGCAGCGCGCTCCTGGTGAGCGTGAGCATGAGCTGAGCTGCGGTGGCGGTGCTTGGTGTCATGATGAGCCACGGCACGGGTGTCCAGCACGGCGTGCACCTGGCTGCCAATATCACCGGCAATGTTGCTCTCCGGCGCCGGAACGGGACCGGCGGCGGCCTCGAGGGCAAGGCCACCAACGAGGGCCGCGCATGCGAGGGTGTTGAAGAGCATGGCGTTCAGCGAGATGCCGCGGTCATGGATGGGTGGAGCGAGAAGATGAGAGAGTGGGTGAAAGAGAGTGTCGAAGAAAGATTATGGGAGCAAGAGGCTCGAGTAATAAGAGTTCAGAGAGTGGCTGTTGTGAGAACAACAGAAGGAGCGAAATACAGAAAGCACGGGAAGGAGCGACAGGTCGGTCGTATGGTCGAACGATGGACAAGGCCGAAAAAAGAAGGAGTGACACGACAGTGAGGAAAGAACGACACAAAAGAAAAAGAAAAGGAAAACAAGACGAGACAAAAAGGAAGGAGCGACACAGAAATGAGTGACGAAGGACAATGGACGAAGAAAACGAACAGAAAAGAGAGAATGAGGAAGGAGAGACACAAGACGAAAGACGAAGAAAAAGAAGGAAGGGACGTCTTGAAGAAAAGAACAGATGCAAGGACGAAAAAGGAAAGAGAGACAGCCACAGGTACAAAAGATGGTAACAAAGTCCGAGCCACGAGAAAAGGACGAGAAAGACCGGGTTACATTACATGGAGATGCTCACCCCCTGCTCGGCATCAAGATCATCTTTATCTGCCGTGCTCCCTCGATGCCCCAGTTTGCTGGGCGTCCTCGGCGCTTGCCCTGAGTCCCTCTAATTTTTCTTCCTCTTCTTTCTTTTTTCTCCTTTCTGGGCCCTATCGTCTTGGTCTCCTCTTTTTTTCCTTGGCCTTGTCGTTTCGCTTCTGCTTGTCTCCAGAGAACCTTTCCACTCTTTCCCCTGGGAGGCTTTTCGCGTACTTCCCAAAAGGGAAGCTTACACGGGAGATCGCTGGGGTCGGTGATGACGACACAATGGCAGGGCACTGCAAGAAAGGGAAACAAAGACCGCGATTCTTCGGATTTGTTCAAAATGCCCACATGCCCACATGCCAGACCTGAACCCTGCCCGCCAGCCCAGCCCATACGATGCGGCCGTTTAACGGGGCGTTCACTTTCTGCATCCCATTCCCTTTCATCTCTCCTCATCTCTTGTCGTCGTGTCCTGCCCTACCAAGCCTTTTTCAGGCCCTTTTTAAGCCTTCCAAGCCTTCCAAGCCTTTACTTGGCGGTAGTTCCGCCGGCACCCAATCCCTGGACACTCCCGGGGCAGCCATCACGGGCGTTGAAACAAAAGGGGAGAAAAGAGGCAAAGACGAGAGGAGACAGAACGACAAAAGACAGCATGGCAAGCAATAAGATGAATCAAGGGAGTTTGGCCAAGGGCGACAAGCTTAATTTGAGCTGCCTTGGTAGGCGCAGGAAGAGGTGCTGCAGGTGCAACAACCGTCTGCTGCTGTGTGTCTCTTCTCAGCCGTGCAACGAGGGATGAGGTCGAGTTCAAGAAAGTCAAAAAGCGCGCGCTACTGGCTGGCATGGTTTCGTTTGGCACCAACCCCTGGCTTCCCTTTTTTGGTTCCCTTTGGTTCGTTTGGTTCCTGGACTAGTGGCGCAGGTGCCGTCGATCTGAGACCAACAGGTGCACAAAGTCGAGTCTAACAGTTGTTCAGAGGTGAGAATGGCACAAAAGGTTGCCTCTTGGCGGAGATGAGAGGGGACCGGATATGCACAAAAAGCACACAAAGGCAGTCGAAAGCAGGTATGCACAAGGAGCAAGATGAAACGAAACGAACGAGGCACTGCCAGGCGAGCAGATGAGCATCCAAGATCTGCTTCAGTCAAGTTTACTGTGTAGGCCAGCAGACGACCTCCGACGAAGCGAGAATGGAGAAACGAAACAACGGTACGCCAAAACTTGGAAGAAAAGCGGAGAGAAAGCCCACATCACAGCGACGGCACGGATCTCTTTTGCGGATATACATTGAAGCACAGGAAAAAGAAGGAAAGAGAACAAAGTAAAAACTCTATTCAAAAAGTCAACTTTCAGTCAACGGTAAAGCATGCCTTTCAGTCGTCTTCCTCACTTCTTTACAATACGAGATGCACGAGATGCAAAGGGCTGAAACTGTGCACAATCCGAGGCGTTGCATTACGCATATCTCTGGCATTTATGCATCTTTAATCACCATGTTATCTGCAGCTGCTTCTTCTGGAAGGTTGACGCTTACACGTCGAGAAAAGCACCAAAAAAGCAGCTCGCGACATCACCAAATCTCAACGCCCTTGAAACGCGTATTTACTCAGCAAGCTTCAACTCGCAGCTGTCACGGCCTATCAACACCGATCAGAGCGCTATCTCCACCAAAGTGAACCCCTTCGCGGGGAGGGCTGTCCTAAACATCCGTCCCTTTCTTCACACCAGCGCCTATTTTGATAATGATCGTCGCTCAAAATCAAGTCTGAAGCCTTGATTGTTCTCAACGAAGTCGACAACTGAAGACGCTCGAAAGGCAAAAAGAGGCTTAACCACCTCCCTGGAAAACGGGATCGGCAAGCACGGACGTCTCTCTTTATTTGACGCTTCTTTTTGACAGTTCGCTGACTTCAAGTCTTCACTGCCAGGCAGGCCCAGCCAATTCAAACCTAACCCGAACAGCATCAAAGCCAGCAACATCGTCGTCTTCTCCTCTGCCGAGAAGAAAAAGGGAGACGGTGCCCATTAGTCCTTTTGACGTTGCACTTGCACCTGCACAGCAGCCAGCCAAGATGCACACAGCAGACTGACCAAAGCAGATGAGGAGGAAGAAAGAGCCATCAAAGAGTGACAGCCTCACACAGCTCCCGTCTTCCTCTTCATCTCCATTCCTCCCTCGTCTTGGTCCTGTCATAGATAAGAATGCAACGCGGCCCCTCCTATCTCCCCGCATCACTCTCCCCTTTCTTGAAATTTTTCCCTCGCTTCCATTTGTTCATTTTGCCGTCTCCATCTCACTCTTCTTCAGCTTACGTATGCTCAGGTCCTCTCGCATAGAGCAAGTATTATTGTGTAAACAGTTAAGGCCCTGATCATCGCGTACTCTTTACAGATCCCGTCCATCGATTCTCCTCGCGGCCATTCCATTCCTAGAGCCGCCAAGACTGCTACGGATCTTCTAGAAGGAAGCGTGCACAAAGGCAACACGACACATGCAAAAAGACCTTGCACAGACCGCATACGAAGAGACACGAGCAGACACGAGCAACGTGCAGCATCACAATGCTGTCCAACCCTCCAAAACAGCCGTTGCAACCAGTGTTGCAATGTGGTCATACTATCCACTGAATAAGGTGCTTCCGGGCACGGCATGAACCGCACACCGGCCACGGATGTGCCTATGTGGAGTGGCTTGTGCGCACTTCCGGCCTGCCTCGCCATTGACTTGGACGTTGTTTTCATGCCAACTGCACCCTATTTTGGTTTATTCGAGTCGCCCGGCGGCGAGCTGCATGCCCATGCATGCCCTTTTTCTCATTGAGCTTGGCAGCATGCCGTTTGTCCCATCCGCGTCGCATACAAGTTGTATGCAACTGATGCTGCCGGTTATCACGAGTGTGGTGGCCAATGTGGACTGTGAAAATGTCCGATGTCGTGTCGCAGAGAAGCCTCTCCACGAGAAGCACACTTCCACTGCAACGTTTAATCCGTCAAACAAGCCATGACTGTTAGTTTGCGCCAATGCAGCTCAAGTTCGGTCAAGTTTAAACCGAAATCAAGAGTATTGAATGGTCGAAGCATGTTTCGTCGAAGTATGTTTGGTCAAAGTGTTGTGCTGTGTCGGCACCTCGATTTACACGTGAATGACAGAAAGTCCGGCGCCGGCTTCTTGCTGCTTCAAACGCCCCGAGGTTCCATGAGGTTGCGGTTGTGGTAAGGATTCGGATATTTCCTGTTTACCAGTATTCATGTTGCCTTGGGTTATTTTTGTTTGACGCCGAAATTCCTGTTTTGCGGTGGTGTTGAATCGCGGTTTCCTAATTTAGCCAAAAGTGTCCATCTGCCCTCCTGCCCGCCTGGGCAAAATCTAGACTACGAAATACCACTGGCGGGCGTCCGGCCTCCCCGAATATGGGGCTCCATTGCGCCTCGCTCGGTACATCCAATATATGGATGTTTGCTCTCTGGCTCTCTGGGATCTGGGTCTTCCCGTCTACAACTGGTCCATGGGACTGGCGCCAGTTGATTCGCCTCTGGGACAGGAAGGCTGTGCAAATCGGCCGCCCACGAACACAAAAAGCACAAGGAGGACGTCTGCAGTGATTACGAAGTTCTGTCCGAGAAAACTTGAGCTGAAGGAGGAAGAAATGACCTGCCGAAATGCCTCGTCTCTGTTTTTTATTGAATCCTCCCGTATTAATACGTACCAGGTTTCACATGGGAAAAGGGAAGTGACTGGATGAAGTTGATGAAGCGTCAATATTGTTTAGATGGGAGATGGAGATACAGCTCCCCTCCGCTCGCACTGTGTTCGCTCCAGCAATGCCGAGCACGTGACTCTCTTTTTCTGCCCAAAACGCATTCCGCGCGGCACCATCGCATGCCAAAAGCAGGTTTTCGTTAAGCCTCTAAGGCAGTCAGGGTCCAGTTTACCTCTCCTGTCAAAAATGTCAAGATATCCCAATACAAATACCACGTCGCCTCGCCGAGTCGTCAACGGTGTCGATTGCGGGAAAGCTCAACAGAAAGTGCACGGGCTTGGTCACTCCCTAGACCAGTCCCAGAAAGTAAGAAAAGACAGGCCCCTCTGGTCCACCCTGAGCCCCTATTCTTTGTTGTTGGAGCCCCTGAGAAATGGGGACCTCCTATTCAGGGGAGGAGCCTAGGAGCTCTATCTCCAACATTGCCTTTTTTGACAAGACTGGTACCTTTTACGAAGGCCGACTGGACAGGTAACGACAATTATGTTAACAAAGTCGAAACAAATAGTAAAAATAGCAATGAATTTATCAACAGAATCCTTTGAAGCCTTCCCATCTGTGCCCTCAATACTCCCTAAAACCCAACACGCTGGATGTTGCGTTACATTCTAAGGAATTTAAAGTGATTGCAGCACAGTTTCAGAAGGACGTTGAGATGACGCTGTGGGTTGAATTGCAACGACGTACTGTGCCCACAGTGTGGTGAGCACTGTGTGGTAAAATGCCAGTTGAGCAAGAGCCCACAGCCCACAGTACCCTGAATTCATTACCAAATGCCCCCTCCACGTTGCTGTTGCCGCCACCAAAACTGGAGGTTTTGCCCCCTAATACGCAATGCGCAACGCCTACGGTGGTGTAGCGCGGGCCTCTAGCGGCCCTGGCAGCCGAATCTCCATTAGGCCCAAAACCCCACCTCCTCAGCCTCCCGGCAACTTTCCAGTTTCCAGCAGCCAATGCGCTGGAACAACCGCACTCAGATGCGCTAAATTGATTACAGCCTGCTTAGAATTCATTCTCCAAGCCGTGTGCCGCGTGTGTTTACAGTGAGTGCTTTGTCAAGTCACCAACTCGACCAAAAAATAACGGGTCGCTCCTTCTCTAACCTCTCTAAACCTCTAGCCCTCTTTCCGCCTCCTCTCGAACTCCTCACTCTGTGCCTCCTTCCCTTTTCTCACTCCTCTATCAGTTTCCTGTTTCGCATTTTCCAGCATCCAAACTCTTCATCACGACTTTTGATCTGTTTACTGGCAGCGCTGCTTTCACGACTGTTCTGCTTTCTGCGCGCCCTTAGTTAGCAGCGTTGTTTTATAACTCGGATCCTTTTCCCTCCGAATCTCCAGTCCCTCCAACGCTCTCCGCCTTTCTCTCGCTCCAACACACAACCCCCTTCCTCGTTTTCCGCATTCGATCTTCAACGACTTTCGATCGTCCTTTTTGTTGACGGCCACTCTTCGACGACACCTTCAGTCCTTATCTATTGGTCGTATTTCATCAAGACAGCGTCAACTGCATCCCATAGCGAATCTTCAATCGTCCTCCCCGAACAACCCCCCCTCCAACTCCCCACCTCAGACACACAGTTGACAACATGTCGACGTGGAAATTGACAAAGAGTAAGACAACCACCCGTCCTGTCCCGATTCTCTTTCAGGATGATCGACATGGCCATCCGTGACGGTCTGCAGAACATTCTCGACCCTGATAGCGATCCCGGGAAACCACACACTCCGAGTCTGCCGGCTATACCGGACTCTCCGGGAAAATATGTCATAATGTCAACAACGATGCTGACCATACCTCCCTCACTATAGAGCTAAAGGAGACCCATCTGGGTCCCCTTGCCAACTTCTCGCGGTCGACCTCCACGTCCACCATCGCTGCCGAGAAGGAGGAGAAGCCAGTTGTCCCTCCAGCTGCCACCTCGAGCACCCCGACGCCCCCTTCCAGCAACATTGGTAAGCCGTCCTCAGCCTCGCCATGTTCCTTAGACCTCAGCCCTGCCCTCCCCCTGCATATGCTAACATACAACAGCCGCCTCCGAGGCACTCAGTCAGACCGATGTCATCAAGCCACCAAAACCCGGCATTCTCGTAGTCACCCTGCACGAGGGCCAGGGCTTTGCCCTCCCTGAGCAGCACCGCAATGTTTTCAACCCCCAACACCAGTCCTCCCTGTCCTCCAGCAATGTCCTCTCCAACATGGTCTCGGGTTCCGTCCGCCCCAGCTCCTCCCAGCGCCCCGCCGGCGGCTTCTCAAACGGCTCCAGCCGGCCCCAGACGTCTGCGGGCAGCGGCTTCGGCGGCATCCCCACCAACCACGGCCGTGTCTCTGGCAAGTACATGCCGTACGCCCTCCTCGATTTCGACCGCATGCAAATCTTTGTCAACTCCGTCGAGGGTACCCCCGAGAACCCCCTGTGGGCCGGCGACAACACCCAGTACAAGTTCGATGTGTCCCGCGTGACCGAACTCGCCGTCCACCTCTACCTGCGCAACCCCAACGCACCCCCGGGATCGGGACGCAGCCAGGATATCTTTTTGGGTGTCACCCGCATCAACCCCCGCTTCGAGCAGAGCCAGCCGTATGTTGAGGACCCCAAGCTCAGCAAGAAGGACCGCGAGAAGGCCGCTGCCGAGCACGCCGCCCGCGAGAAGGCTGCTGGCTTCAGCGGCGTCGAGTGGGCCGATGTGCAGTACGGCCAGGGCCGTCTCAAGATTGGTGTCACCTACGTCGAGAACCGCGCCGGCAAGCTCACCATTGACGACTTTGATCTGCTCAAGGTTGTCGGCAAGGGCAGTTTCGGCAAGGTCATGCAGGTGTGCAAGAAGGACACGCGGCGGATCTACGCGCTCAAGACCATCCGCAAGGCTCACATCATCTCGCGGTCCGAGGTCGCCCACACGCTGGCCGAGCGGTCGGTCCTGGCCCAGATCAACAACCCTTTTATTGTGCCACTCAAGTTCACCTTCCAGTCCCCCGAGAAGCTCTACTTTGTGCTGGCCTTTGTCAACGGCGGCGAGCTGTTCCACCACCTGCAGAAGGAGCAACGTTTCGACATTAACCGTGCCAGATTCTATACGGCTGAACTTCTGTGCGCGCTCGAGTGTCTGCACGGCTTCAACGTCATCTACCGCGATCTCAAGCCCGAGAACATTCTGCTGGATTACCAGGGCCACATTGCCCTCTGCGATTTCGGCCTGTGCAAGCTCGACATGAAGGACGAGGACCGCACCAACACCTTCTGCGGCACCCCCGAGTACCTCGCACCCGAGCTGCTCATGGGCCAGGGCTACAATAAGACGGTCGACTGGTGGACGCTGGGCGTCCTGCTGTACGAGATGCTGACAGGTCTACCGCCCTTCTACCACGAGAACACCAACGAGATGTACCGCAAGATTCTGTCGGAGCCTCTCTACTTCCCGGGCACCGACATTGTGCCGCCTGCCGCCAAGGACCTGCTGACCAAGCTGCTCAACCGCAACCCAGCCGAGCGCCTGGGTGCTAACGGCTCAGCCGAGATCAAGGCGCACCGCTTCTTTGACGCCATAGATTGGCGCAAGCTGCTGCAGCGCAAGTACGAGCCGGCCTTTAAGCCGAGTGTGGTGAGTCTTGTTCCGTCACAAAACTATGATAATGCCCAGTACCATGAGCTCCCTCCAGTCGACATGAATACTAACCAGACTTTTTTTCCCAGACCGACGCTCGCGATACCGACAACTTTGACCCCATCTTCACCAACGAGGCACCGCTCGACTCGTACGTCGAGGGCCAGCCCCTCTCGCAGACCATGCAGTACCAGTTCGAGGGCTTCTCCTACAACCGGCCGATTGCTGGCCTCGGCGACGCCGGTGGCAGTGTGCGGGACCCGTCGTTCGTCGGTAGCATCCAGGACAACCGGTAGACGGTAAGGGGCAGTATACTGGGGTCGGCAGGCGTCGTTTTTTTGATGCATTTCTTGCTACTTTTTCTCCTTTGCTACTTTTTTTTGCTTCTCGATACTCTTTCTTGTTATTGGTCTTTTTTGTCTGTCTTCTTTTCGTATCTATCTTGCATGTAGACGAGATCGTCAAAGGGATTCTTTTTTTGGTGCTTCAACAACTTCTAGTCTTGTTGGCTTCTTAGCTTCATGTCTTCTTGTCTTCTGTTTTATGCGAATCAACACAGCTGCCTAGCGAGGCGAGAAAATGGGGAGACGCAAGAGGAAACGCGTAAAGACGCGAGGCGGGCATTTGTAGTTTTTGTTCTCCTTTTGGATTCTTGCCAAGACCGGTACTTCTTTCTTGGTTTTTTGCGTCTCTACATCGTTTGTCTATATATATGGCAACTGAAACTCGACCGTTTTCCGGTCACCCATTATACTATTCTTCTTCGAGAAACTTATGGTACTTTGTGATACGAGTGTTTATGTTTGCCTTTTACTGTTTTCTTGGCCAATTCTGTGTTTGTGACAGGTTGTATGTAAAATGTGTTATAATTTCGTACGAATGTTTTTGTAAATAAGAATTTCTTGATCATTTTGTTTTCAGTATGTTTTTTTCCCGGAGAAATTGGTAAAGATGGAAAACTACAGATAAAAATAAAGAAAAATAACAAGAATATCTAGATAAAAACAAATCGCTTTAAATCCACAGATAAAGATGATGAAAACTTAATATGAAACGGGCAACTCAAAATCTTCGTTTTGGTGTGCAGTTGTCGATTTGCAATCATGAGAAATATCTCCGACCCAACGTAAACATGGCAACTGCTTACGCATCAATTAAGTCCGGACCTTTATTCTTCTCATAGATTACACAATAGTTTACAAAGTACCCTGCAGCATGCAATGTTCGTATACGAACAGGCTGTGGCCTTTTGCTGCCGCTTTTGTTGATCGTGTATTTGCTCGTTCGTCAGCATTATTACAGTGTGTGAAATCTTGTTACTCAGCTTCTCAGCTCCATCTCTTCGGGTGCCTTCTTTGTGTCCCAACTTGGACTTTTCAACTTTTTATTTCTTCTCACCGGATCAACTGGGGCTCGGTCGGCATCGGCAATCTGATTGCGTTTCTCCGACTTGCGGGAAAATTCAGGCCATTTGGCCATTGGAAGAATTAAACTGGAGAGGGTGCACAAATGGAGGGGCTCTATTTTCTTTGATTGCCGGTCACCGGGGAAGGTATTCACTGTAATATTTGCTAAGGAAAGGGCTTTCGGCGGGCAGCTCTGCCCCTCTTCTGGGTCAGCTTTCAGCAATAGCCGGCGAGTAGGGCCCAATTGGGTGCAAAAACGTCACTGTAAATAAAAGGTGGGGCATCACTTGGCTGCCATTCTCGCGCTCTCACAGAAAAAGGTGCCCCTCATTTTGCTCCCCGCACCTTGCAAGCTGGGCGCGTTGCTCTTCGCTCTCAGAACCAGATAGGTAGTTGCGCTGTTCTACGCGGGGCATTCCTGTTCCTGCCCGTTGCGAGCAATAGCAACAAAGGAAACAGTAAAAAAGAACGGCCATCGTAGTAGGTTGGCGTGTTTCTGGCAGACAAAGACGGACCTCGATAGCTCCTTCTCTCTCAGTTTCCCCTTGATATTTCGCCCCAACCGCTCAACGGTTTTATTAATTTGCAGAGGCAAGCGCGATACCGGTCAGTTCTTTCCCTAGCCATCGCCAAGCATCGTCAATTCCCGCTCTTAGTGAGCCCCAGAATTTTTTCACAAAGCGGAAAACATGGGCCAGAGATGAGCTTTCCAGGCTAAAAAGAGCAACCCATTATTCACGTTATTCACTCAAAGCTCCGGGCAGAGGAATTGTTCGCTGTTTTGTCTCGTCTCTCGTCTCTCTTTGCCCTTTCTAGCTTCGTTTTCTTTGGCTGCTCGGGTCGGCAACCATCCCACGCCCAGACAACACAGCATTAATAGTCGACCCCTGCAGGTTCTGGCCTTGTCGGAAATATGATGCATACGGCGAGTAAGAGTCGTAGTAAAGATTGAAAAGCTTTTAGAAATAGTGTAGTCAGGAGACGTGAAAAGAAAGAAAGAACGAAGGAGGAAGAAGGAAAGAGCGACCGCCGCCCCGATATCGTAATAAACATACACCTTCCCATCTTTGACGAGACTGATCTTTTCTTGTGCTCCCCTTGTTCTCCTTTTCTCACTTCCCGAAAAGCCTCACTTTTACAACCTTTTGTTTTCCTCGGAAAAAGCACCACCCATCTTACAACCCCACCAGATCGCGACCTGTGACAATGTAAGTGCATCTTGTTTATTGCCTCTCCTGGGCACTGGTTACGCCACCTGCCTTTACGAATTGGGCAGGTCCCAAGTTGCATTGGAGCTCGAGATCGAGGGGTAGAAACACACAAAAGACCACACATACAAAGCGAGAGAAAACAATATGGACGGGCAGCTCGCTGGAACTTGCGCCAGCCTCCGTCAGCTGTCTCCCAAAGGTTCTCCACGCCTAGCCGATTGATGCGGTCATAGGCTCTGGGAAGAAGCACCACCGTGGCAACGATGGCCAGTGCTGTTCAATTGTTACTCAACGTTGCTTGCTAAACGCGCGGTGGAGATTAACAACGCCTGTCCAGACTTCGGATATCTCGCTCTCTTGTGCTTTCTTTCATTCTTTCATTCTTTCATCCTTTCTTTTCTGCCTCCTCAAGCTTCAATCGTCAATTCCTCACTTTTGCCATCCGCCCCAACCTTGCCTATAGCTATTAACAGCTTCCTTAGTTGTCCCCTGTTCGACTCGACGAAACTCGCGCGTTGATCCCCGCATCCGACGCTCTCCAAACTCTCGAGGTACGTGGGTTGGCTGTCTGCTGAAACGAGCAGCGGAGCTGTTTCGCCATGCTCGATGCTGTCAAGCTCTTCCTTTTGTTTGCTGTTTTGATTTTCTGCAATTTAGCCCTGAGAGCAGTCGTTTTGGTCGCAGAAGGCATGCTCGTCGCAGATAATTCTAGGCTCTGTTTCCACGCACTTCTTGTCGTTCATGCTGGTGGGGTGCTGCACGACAATCGGCGTGGGGAGACAGGCGCCTCGCAGCATCATGGGACTCAAGCTGCGACTGCAATCGCTGCGATCGTGCACAGCTCCAATTGGCATGGCAGATGCACTGGAACGTGGACTGTGGGGGGTGGGGTTCCCAGTCCATAGTTACCATTACCGGAACCAGACGAACGGTCTTTTCAGAATGTTGCTGTTATAAATAGCTACGTTCCTCACCTTTCTCTCCAATTGCTAACATTTACTCTGTTGGAACCTTTTACAGTTCACCAACTTAGTTTTCTACCTCTTCGTCCAATACCCCTCCAACACAAATCACAATGGTTCAGGCCAGTTCTTTGCCCGCATGGGCCGAGCTCCAGAAGCACCGCAACACCGTCGGCGAGTCCTTTGTGCTCAAGGATGCCTTCGCCAAGGACCCCAAGCGCTTCGACAAGTTCACCCGCGTCTTCAAGCTGCCCGCGGACATTGCCAGCGGCGGCGAGGAGACCGACATCTTCTTCGACTTCAGCAAGAACTTCCTGACCGAGGAGACCCTGGCTCTGCTGCTGAAGCTGGCCACCGAGGCCAAGGTCGCTGACAAGCGCGAGAGCATGTTCAAGGGCGAGAAGATCAACTTCACTGAGGACCGTGCCGTCTACCACACTGCCCTGCGCAATGTCGGCGCCAACCCTTGGACCATGGAGGTCGACGGCGTCGATGTCTTCAACACCCCCGGTGGTGTCAAGGATGTCCTTGAGCACATGAAGGAGTTCAGCGAGCAGGTCCGCAGCGGCTCCTGGAAGGGCTTCACGGGCAAGAAGCTGACCAACATTGTCAACGTCGGCATTGGCGGTTCTGATCTGTAAGTGCCCCTCCTCGATTTACACGCCATGGTGATTGCCAGCTAACTCTCCTCCAGGGGCCCAGTCATGGTCACCGAGGCCCTGAAGCACTACGGTGCTCCCGACACGACCCTGCACTTCGTCTCCAACATTGACGGCACCCACATGGCCGAGGCCCTTGCCGCCTCCGACCCCGAGACCACCCTCTTCCTGATTGCCTCCAAGACCTTCACCACCGCTGAGACCACCACCAACGCCAACACGGCCAAGAGCTGGTTCCTCGAGAAGACCGGCGGCAAGGGCGATATTGCCAAGCACTTTGTTGCTCTCTCCACCAACGAGGCCGAGGTCACCAAGTTCGGCATTGACAAGGCCAACATGTTCGGCTTCGAGTCGTGGGTCGGTGGCCGTTACTCCGTTTGGAGCGCCATTGGCCTCTCCGTCGCCCTCTACGTCGGCTACGACAACTTCCACAAGTTCCTGGCTGGTGCCCACGAGATGGACAAGCACTTCCGCGAGACCGCTCTTGAGAACAACATTCCCCTGCTGGCCGGTGTCCTGAGCGTCTGGTACGCGGACTTCTACAACGCCCAGACCCACCTGGTTGCTCCGTAAGTTGGACCTGCTTCTATTTCTGCTTGCTGCCGTGACTGTGATTGCTAACATGCGCTTCCTCTCCAGCTTCGACCAGTACCTGCACCGTTTCCCTGCTTACCTGCAGCAGCTGTCCATGGAGTCCAACGGCAAGACCGTCACCTCGGACGGCTCCTCCGCCAAGTACACCACCGGCTCCATCCTGTTCGGCGAGCCCTGCACCAACGCCCAGCACTCCTTCTTCCAGCTCGTCCACCAGGGCACCAAGCTGATCCCGACTGACTTCATCCTGGCCGCCCAGTCGCACAACCCTCTGTCCGACAATGTCCACCAGAAGATGCTGGCCTCCAACTACCTGGCCCAGGCTGAGGCCCTCATGGTCGGCAAGACCGCCGAGCAAGTCCGCGCTGAGGGTGGCGTCTCGGACGAGCTTGTCCCCCACAAGGTCTTCCTCGGCAACCGCCCCACCACCAGCATCCTGGTCGGCGGCCACATCGGCCCTGCCGAGCTGGGCGCTCTGATTGCCTACTACGAGCACGTCACCTTCACGGAGGGTGCCGTCTGGGACATCAACTCGTTTGACCAGTGGGGTGTCGAGCTGGGCAAGGTCCTGGCCAAGAAGATCCTCAAGGAGATTGACGAGGAGGGCAACGGGACCGGCCACGACTCTTCGACGGGCGGCCTGCTGGCTGCTTTCAAGAAGTACTCCAAGATCTAAGTTCGTAGGAGTGCTCTAGTGGCGGATAGATCTGGTGTTTGATGCATGGGAAGGAAACAAAACGGCTATTTGGAAGTAAATGATAATAACGAAGAAGGGAACATATTGCAGCAAGTTGCAAGATTGTAGTCCAGAATTATACCTGAATTTATCATGAATCTTTGGTAATGAATAGTAGGATGTGAAAATTGTAGATTGGATGTAAAATTTGGTATCAATTGCGTCTGTAAGGACTGTCATTTGATTTTGCGTATGTGCAAAACCATGTATATGCAAGATTTCTGAAGCTAATATCGTTCGGTGCATATATATATACCTATATATAATTTTTTTGTTGAAAAATAATTCCCATATTGCCGCTCAATGCAAAAGAAATAAATTTCCAGTATAAGCAAAAGATAAAAGAAATTCGTAACTAAGATGAAGAAATAAGATAATAAGAAAAATAGATGGAAGTAACGACAGGATAGAAGTGTGGACGAGAGAGAAGAAAAAGATGGCGCCCAAAAAGAAAGAAAGCCTCCGTTCCGTTGAAGATGTGACGTGACGCGTCTTCGCCACCCAGATATAGATCCAGAGAGTATGATTGATACATCTCTCCCAAAACGCCGAAAAAAAGCAGTTTTTGGTAAGATAAGACGCCGAAAGTGTATATGAAAGAGCAGTGAAAGAAAAAAAAGAGAACAGAGAGAGATGTCGTCAAACGAGGTGAAGAGTAGTGGGGCTATTGGGGTATGTGTGTGTCTTGGCATGCCGCGTCATGTCATGATGTAGCCGCGGGAGTGTCACCGCCCTTGCTGCTTTCACCGCCAGCACCGGTGCCGCTCTCCTTCTTGAGCTGGGCCATGCGGTCCTTGTGTAGTAGAGCACGTTTCCGGTTCCGTAGGTCGAAATCCAGGACGTGGCCATATCCGCGCCGCTGCAACTCTGCCTGAATCTTGGCAATGGTCCAGCCAGGACTGCTGTTGCTACTGTTACCGGCATTGCTGGTATCGCTGCCGCCCCTGCTGTTGCCGCCAGTACCGACTGTCGATGCGTCCCGCAGCCACTGGTCCACCTCGGCCTTGAGAGCACGAGGCAGCTTGCGTGCCCGCGGGTCAAGCATAAGGTCGGCGGCAGCGTGGTTGTGCTGCGTGTGGTCGTCGTTTGTGTAGTGGACAGCGTAGCGGTCGGCGCCGGGGCACACCTCCACCAATTCGAAGCGGAAGGGACACTCGCACTTTTTCGAGATGCGGTCGGTCGTGGGTTTCCGGCGACGCGGTGGCAGGTCTGGGAAGAGTGTCAGGCGCTCTTTTTCGCGCTCGCGCTTGGCCTCTTCCTCCTTGGGCCGCAGCCGCGAGCGTCCGCCACGGAAGCAGACCATGCGGATCTTTTGGCGGCGGCCGTGGGAGCGCGTGCCGTTGATGCGCATGCTGTAGCCGCGCGGGATGGTCCAGCCGTCCAGCTCTTCCTGGAGGGTGGCACGGCCAGACACGACAAAGCCCTCGGGTAGAGCTTCGAGGCGGCTCTCGCCTACGCCTGTGGGCTGCAGCTCCTTCGGCAGTGTGCTAGCACCGGCACTGCTACTGCTGCCTGCCTCGCCATGTTTCTGGTTATCGTCCTCCTCATCGTCGTCCTCGTCGTCATCATCGTCGTCGTCTTTGCTGCCGGCACGGCCGTCGTCGTCGCTGTTGTCGTTCTCAAACTTGACTCGTGTGCTTGCACTGTTGGGCGCTTGCAATGACTGCGCGGATCGTTTCGTGGAGGATACGGAGGAGGGGGATGGTCTAGGGTGTTCGGCGTCGAAAGGGGAGTATGGTATTGGCGCGCCCGTGGGCGGTATGTGGTAGGATGTTGGAGAAGGTCCGGAGGAGGAAGGTGTCGTGGCAGAAGCAAAGTGAGGTACGTTTGGTAATGGATGTTGGAGTGGTGGCAGTTGTGGTGGCAGTTGTGGTGGTGGTAGTGGTGCTCCAGCTGTCGGAAGAGGCCGTCGGCTGGATTTGTTGGGGTAGGCTTGGCTGCCGTGTTGCTGTGACGAGAATTGCACCGTATGTGCTTGCCCAGAAACTTGTTGCGCCGTCGCCGGTTGAGCAGAATCCGGCGGGACAGTCAAGACGTTCTCGATGACATTGAGGCGCTCGTTCATGGCGTTAAGCGAGTCGAGCAGGCTGCGCAGGATCGGCTGCTCGTCGTCCATGGCGGAGGGCGGAGGTTGCCGTTCGGACGGCATTGCTGTTGTTATGGCGGCCGTAGTGGGCAGTGGTTGTGGGTGCTTTCTCGTTTCTAGGCGGCTTGTTCGTTTTAAGCGACGTCGGGCAGCTGCAATCTCCAATCGATTGCAGTGCACACGCGCGAGGACCCAAGATTGGGGAGGAAAAAAAGATAACACAAATGTCACGAGCGTGTTTTGGACATGGGAAGGGGGAGCAAGAATTGGCTGATCGATAACATTCGCTGCGATGGCGATGCGATTTTATGAGCGATCGTGGCTGGACTGGGAGAATGATCTTCAGATTTTGAGATGCTGCGGTATGGAGCAAAAGAAGGCAGTCTGCTATTGTTTGACTCGTCCCCGCATGTGTTGCTTGTGTTCTTTTTTTTTTGCTCCCGGAGAACCCCCTTATGGGACGCCGAAAAGGGTATTCACTTCGCAGTGACAAAGATCCGTGGTACTTGGGAGTACTATGGAACATGCGAGTACGCGGTGGGGTTTCTTGTGGATGTGCAAGATTGAGACACAAAAAAGAGCGATGGGGCCAAACAGAGAGCGAAAAAGAAGGTGAGTGAAGCGTGTTCGACGGTGTGGTGTGTGAGCGAGTGAAGTTGAAAAACGAGAGGGGGAGGGGACGCCGGGCAGTTGGAAAGAGTTCACATGGTGGAACAAAAAACGGGAAGGAAGAGGGAGGCAAGAATCGCTCAAGGGAACATGATGCAGGCTCGAATCCACGGAAAATCAAAGCGAAAAACGGGTAAATCGGAGGAAAGAGCAACAAGGTTTAGGTTTATGGGAAGGAAGCAGACAGCCTTGCTCGTCGAAGGAAGGAGCCAAGACATTAAAAGAAGGTAAGACCGTTGATAGCTTAACAAAGACGAAGAGAATTCAGGGAAGTAGCAATGCACGATGCACTGGTTCGGGGACACTCCGACGTTAGGTTTTTAGGTTTTGTGGTATTCGGCGCTGCAAGAACGGTCCTGCCAGTCTGCTTTTGGAAGTAGATGCGAGGGTGCGAGGATAGTAGGCACGTTCAAGGTATGGCGGAAAACGCCGGTCGCTGTTAAAAGATGCAGGCGCGGACGCCTTTTGCGCATGCAATGCACGCTTGCACGGCGATTTCCTCTGGCGTTGGTGGCTCTTACCCGCTTTCCCGCTGCTTCGGTCCCGATTTTTGGTGATGTTCAACAGGATGGGGGAAAGAGCGGGGGATAGAGAGAGGAGGAGCGACCGCTGTGGTGGAGAAGAAAGTTTAAAAGGTAAGAACGAACTTGGGGGCAGGACTTAAAGTCAAGCTCGAAGATTGAGTGGGAAATGGCGCCGGTGTGAGCTCCGACTGGGCGAATGCAAAACGCAGACAGCGCAAGGCGAAGCGAAGAGCTACGTGCGACAAGCGAATGAAAATGGAGTCAAATCGAGGCACGAAGCCCTGTTTGCTGCTGGTGGACCGGCAGAAGACAGGCGAGACAGGGTCGACAAGGAACAAGGCCAGGGGCAGTGCGAACACGAATGGTTGAATTACTCATTAGTGAGGGTGTACCGGAAGTGGGTGACCGACGACATGTTGGCGCAATGCAGCGAATTGTGGGTGGTGGGCACGTGACGCTATCAAACAGCTCTAGTGGGTCCTATTGGTAGTATATAAGAAAGGTCGTGCCTTCCCTTTCCAGCTTCTCTCGACGACGTCCATCGTTCCTTCCTTCTTTCGCGTTTTCACCGCCCCGCACCTGCCTGCGCCCGGCCCCAATTCTCAAATGAGGGGCGTACCTGCCTTTATAAGGTCGTTGAACCCACGCAACTTCCAATAGAAGAGTTAGTGGTCGAGTGGTAAGGAGCTCTGGTGTTTCTTTCCGTCGGCGGCATCTCCGAACGCATGATTCTGACCCTCGTAGTCCAGAGTGCCCGCCTTGGCAGGCACGCTTGCATGGACGCGGTGCGATGAATCCTCTGCCTGTAGGAATCCCGCCACGGTCAAAGGAACCTCCCTGAGAAACCCTGCCTTGACGCCGCGTGGACCACCCTGGTAAGGATAATAGACCTTCTATACGGTGCGAAACACTCCACTGTATGAATCTTATCGAGTGTTTACCAGGGGGTACCGGCTCTTCCTTTGGGCCTGGCCAGCTCATTTTTTTGCCAAATTTCCTGGTGTTATTTTTTTTGGGTCCAAGATATCGCGTTGTATCTGCCAGTGCAGACAGGCATCTCGCGTATCGTTTTGTTGTTTTCTGCTGTCGAGTGGCCGTGGAAGGTGCGATGCGGAAACGTGGTGTGCAGGGAAGGCGCGATGTGGTGATGCTGCGAGTTGGCGATGCAGACAACGGAAAGTGCGATGCAGCGGCAACCCTTTCGCGGTTTCTTTTTTATCTTTTTGAATATGGCAAGTGCGGACATACAGAGCGATGAAAATGAAGCGCCGAAGATCTGCTATACGACGGTACGATCGCACAAAATCTTCGTTCCGATGGGATTGATGAGCGGCCATTTGCATCTGGAATTCTGGGTCATCCCGACATTCTTTTGGTGGCGGGACTTGAAAAAGGAAGCCAAATAGAAATCTACCCAGAGGACTCGAACCGTGGTCACCTTCCTGCTCTACCAGGTCGCCGGGTCGCCCGGTCGCTCCTTCCCCAAGAAGGTGTTGTTGCTCCTCCACTAGCGCAGAAGCTGCCAGCAAGCCAGTACAGTGAATGAGGCAAGAGCGAAGTATGGGTGTCTCTTTGTGGTGACTTGTGAAATTTCTTGAAAAAGGGGAGTCAAGAGACGAGAAAATTGTTGTTCACTTCGTGATATGATCTTGATGAAGTAGTGAAGGCGGCCTGCAGACCCGATATCCGATATCGACATCTGATGATATGCGCGGTCGTTCCTCGAATGCAACCAACACCCATGTTTAGCCGCGGCGATCTGCAGCCGTACTCTCCACATAAGGCACACACACAATTCTGTTTCTTTCGACATTCTGGGGGCGGCATCCTACGACGGGTTGTTTCCGTCCTTGCAATCTGTAAAACAGATTGCCCAGAAGCCACAGGCTGCAATCTAACTTCGGAATAATTTAGACGGAGAAACATGCAATTGGAAGAAACGTGGGCATGTTCACGGCGAGTTCTTGGCACGCAGACAAAACCATAATTCCATATTATGGGAAGAGCTAAGTCAAAAGGGCAGATGGATGGAGAGAAGACGAAAGACATGGGAATCATTTGACTTCAATGGCAGTTTTTCATCTTAGGAACTACCGAAGACCAGTGTTATTCACGATTGAACGCAGACCAACTTCTACAAGGCTCGGGCAACTCATCCAACACGAGAACAGCCATGTACAGCCAGCTCACACTCGCAGCTTTGGCTGCCACAGCCACGGCTGCAACGCTAGTCCCACGCCAGGCCGGCGGCACTGTCACGGTTGACCTGACGAAAACATACCAGACGATTGACGGCTTCGGCACCTCGGAAGCATTCCAACGCGCCGTCCAGATGAGCAAGCTGTCCGAGACGCAGCAGCGGTACGCCCTGGATCTATTGTTTTCGCGGGAGAAGGGCGCGGGCTTGTCGATTCTGCGCAACGGCATCGGATCGTCGCCCGACATGAGCTCCGACCACATGGTGTCGATTGCGACCAAGAACCCCGGCGGACCCACGAAGCCGCTGATCTACAACTGGGACAACTCGGACAACAAGCAGCTGTGGGTGGCCCAGGAGGCGGTGCACACGTATGGCGTGAAGACCATTTACGCCGACGCATGGAGTGCGCCGGGCTACATGAAGACAAACGGCAACGATGCCAACGGCGGCAGTCTGTGCGGCGTGTCGGGCGCGACGTGTTCGTCGGGCGACTGGCGGCAGTCGTATGCCGACTACCTTGTTCGGTGGGTGACCATGCGCGCCTCGACAGGCGATTAGCAGCAGTGACGGTAAGGGGCAAGGTGCTGACAACTACCAGGTACATCCAATTCTACCAGGAGGCGAACGTGAGCATCACCCATGTGGGCTTTCTCAACGAGCCGGAGCTGACGTGAGTTTTTTTTTTTTTTTTACTTTTCTTTCTCTCTTTCCTCCCCTTTGTCTTCCCTCCCCTCCTCGACCGGATGCTTACCGCGACGTCGACAGAACATCATATGCGTCGATGCGCTCGTCTGGCACGCAGGCCGCCGACTTTATCAAGGTGCTCGGCCCTACACTCGACAAGGCCAACTTGAGCCACGTCCACATTGCCTGCTGCGACGCCGAGGGCTGGAGCGACCAGGCCGGCATGCTGGGCCAGCTCAAGCCGGTCGAAGACCTCCTGGGGCTCATCACGGCGCACTCGTACACGTCGAGCCCGAGCGGACCCATGAACACCAAGCACCGCGTGTGGCAGACCGAGGCGGCCGACCTCAACGGAGCCTGGACGGCGTCCTGGTCGGGCGGTGGCGGCGGCGGCGAGGGCATGACGTGGGCCAACAACATTTACCAGGCGGTCGTCAATGCCAACTGCTCGGGGTACCTGTACTGGATCGGCGTGCAGACGGGCGCGACCAACTCGAAGCTGGTGCGCATCGACGGCGACAAGGTGACGCCCTCCAAGCGGCTGTGGGCGTTTGCCAACTGGAGCCGATTTGTGCGGCCGGGGGCTGTGCGTGTGGTTGTGTCTGGGGCTCCGTCGGGCGTCAAGACATCGGCGTTCCGCAACGAGGACGGGTCGGTGGCCGTGCAGTTTATCAACGGCGGCAGCGGAGCAGTGAAAGTGAGCGTGAAAGTGAGCGGAGGAAGTGGAGGCACTGGAGGCACTGGAGGCACTGGAGGCACTGGAGGCACTGGAGGCACTCGAGGCACTGGAGGCACTGGAGGCACTGGAGGCACTGGAGCTGCCGCTGCCGCCAAGGGCTGGATTACGGACAATACACACGACCTGAGCGAGTTGGACGGCGTGGCAATGGCAGATGGTGTGGCGAGTGCCAGCATCCCAGGCAAGGCCATGGTTACGATTGTGTTGACGTCGTGAGGTTGGTGAGAAGGAACAATATGGTAGGATCTATTTGTTTTTTGAATAAACACTTTTTGAATAAACACTTTTTGGAAACTGCAACTTGAGTACAGTTTTGCATGTTTGATTTTGTCCAACGGCCCCGGTTTTCCATACTAACAATTCAATCCGTCTCATCTCGGCGACCATTCTGGCGAAAGCGCTAACGCTGATACCATTCCATATCTAGGCTAAACTCGACAAACCTTCCAACAACAAATAAGTACAAGGTCTGTTGGTCTAGTGGTATGATTCTCGCTTAGGGCGCACCCTGAGTAGCTTGCGAGAGGTCCCGTGTTCGATCCACGGACAGACCCCAATTTTTTGCTTTTTGCCTGTTGAGATGCAGCGTTTTGCTGTTGGTGATAATTTTTTTTGACCTTGTTGCGCCCTCCCTTTTTCTTGTCTCAACAAGGCAAGCGCGGGAGTACCCGCGTTACACGTGTTTTTGTCTCTTGCCTTTTGTCTGTGGCTTTTTACCTTTTTTCTTTTGTCACTTGTCTTTTGTCTTTTTACATGTCCTTTTACTTGTCTCTTTACTTTTTGCTCGCCGCGTCAGTGGTGGAGTCTCAGTAGCCCTGTTCACTTAGCTGGGATCCACGACTCTGTTTCGTTAACGCATACGTCACCTCGACACGCATGCAGAGAAACTGACACTGTCTACTCCGTCTTATTCTGGAAATAGAGCACACGAGATGGGATCAATAAAAGGTTGGCCATCTCGGCCAGAAAAGCTTGTCAACATGTCGCCATTTCGACAACGGACGGCAGCATCACAACAACCGACGACATGATTTTATTGAACTTATTAAAACGATTAGCAGCCCTCACAGCCCTCAGTGCCATTCTCGGTGTGACCCACGCGGACATTACAGCGACCAACTACGATGCATACAACGCGGGCAGCATGGGCCACCGGCCGTTCCAGACGTTCAAGACGACCGACGAATTTGCACCGGTGTTGCAAGTGACGACCTGGGACAAGGCCAGGACGACGCTGTCGAATACGGGCACCGGCTCGCACATTTTCATGCGGCACGACGGGCACGACGAGCTGGACGCAGAGGGCCACCGTGTGCCGGGGCGGCCCAAGGCGTCCTTGTCGTCGCCCCTGATCCTCGACGCCACCGACCTGAGCACGGTCTATGTCAACCGCAGCTTCCACAACGTCTTTGGCGCGCGCATACAGCAGGACCGGGGCAAGAACTATTTGACGTTCTGGGCGGGCCACAACATTGGCGGGTTTGGCGACGGGCGCGGGCTCGTGTACGACGACACGTACCGGCTGGTGTACAATGTGACGGCGGACAACCCGAACCACGTCGACCTGCACGAGTTTGCGCTGACGGGCCACGGCACGGCGCTGGTGGCGGCGGTCGAGTGGCTGTCGTGGGATGCGCTGGTCGCCCAGTGGCCGAGCCTGGACGACCACCGGCACCTGAGCGGCGCGCGGATCCTGGACTCGCGGTTCCAGGAGATCGACCTGGCGACGAACCGCGTGCTGTTTGACTGGCGGGCGTCGGCGCACATTGACCCGGCGGACTCGATGGAGGGACGGGCCAACGCGTGGGACCCGTACCACCTCAACAGCATCCAAAAGACAGCGGCCGGGCATTACCTGCTGTCGCTGCGGCACCTGCACGCGATCGTGCTGGTGGACGGCACGACGGGCGCCGTGCGGTGGACCATGGGCGGGCGGCGCAACAGCTTTGAGGACGCGACACCGAGCGACATCAAGGCCAAGGCCACGCGCGGACCCCTCGACTTCCGCTGGCAACACCATGCAGACTATGTCCCCGGGACCAACGAGACGCAGCTGACCTTTTTCGACAACTTTGTCAAGCAGACGAGCCACGGCATGTGCGGGCGGGACTGCTCGCGGGGCGTGCACGTCGCCGTTGATGTTGGTTCAAAGACGGCCCGCCTTCTCGGCGAGTTTGTGCACCCCGCGCGCATCCAAACCCAGAGCCAGGGCAGCGTGCAGGTCCTGGACGCGCCCGACGCGCCCCGGAAAAGCAACGTGTTTAACGTGTTTGTCGGATGGGGCCACTGTCCCGGGTTCACCGAGCACGACGCGGCGACGGGCCAGGCGGTGCTGGACGTGCAGTTCTCGCCGTGGCCGTCCGGGCTGGTGCGAGACGCGCTGGACAACTACCGGGCGTACAAGATGGACTGGGTGGCGACGCCGTACTGGGATCCGGAGATGGTGCTGGAGGGGGCGAACTCGACAAACGACAAAGACGACAAGGCGGTTGTAACGGCATATGTCAGCTGGAACGGCGCGACAGAAGTGCAGTCGTGGAATGTGAGGGCGAGCGCGTCCAAGAAGAGTGGAGGGACGGTGCTTGCCCACTCTGCGCGCACCGGGTTCGAGACGACACTCACTTTCCCACTGTCAAAGCTAGACAGCCTGCGGTACGTCTGGGCCGAAGCCGTGGACAAGGACGGCAACGTGTTGAGGGCGTCGGCTGTTGTTGATCTGAGAGAGGGCGAGGCGGAAGAGACGTCGTCCGTGAGAACACGAGTTGTCATTGTCGTCGGTGTCGGCATTGGAGCAGCATCCGTTGTGCTGATGGCCGTTGCTGGCGGTGTCTACATTTGGCGCCGGCGGTCTGGGTCTGGGTCTGGGTACAGCCGGCTGGAAGTGCGGGATGGAGAAAATGGAGAAAATGGAGAAAATGGAGAAAGTCTTGAGATGGGTGGCGAGGAGGGACTGGTCGTGCTAAATGACGGTCGAGACGGCCCAGACGTTCCAAAAGAAGGGAGCCAGGCAGTGTCTGACGATGCCGTCTACGAAGATGTCCATGTTCTGGGCAGCGACAGTGAAGACGACGACGACGACGGCGACGACGACAGCAATAGTGGTAATGTTGGCACCAACGAACGGGATGCAGAGGAAGCTCCTTTACAAGGTCCTCGACAAGGCGGACGGAGTGCTTGATTTGCTTGATTGGGCGTTGCGGTTGCTGATCGTTTTGTTTATTTTGGATATCATTTGATTTGTTTGTGTTTTGGTTCTTTTCGCCTCTTGGATATCTTGCATAGCGTTGGTCCCAGGTTGAATTTATTCGTTCTTCTCGTCTTGCTTCACTTCTTTCTTCTTTCTTCTCACACAATTGTTATCGGCCGCGTCTCATACTGGGGGTCGTTGAGCGTCTCGCCCTGCATAATGTCCGACACATAGCAGTCGCCGATCAGCTTGAAGCGGCCTTCCTCGACCGACCGCATGATGAACGGCGTCTCGGCACCGATCACGACAACGACCGAGTCGCCAACTTCCGTGTCGACAGGCACCTGGCAGAGCCGGCCCGACGCTGTGCGGGCGAGCAGGCGCATGGTGGACATTGTCAGGACGGACGACTCGATCATGACGCCGTACTGGGTCATCACCAGGTCGATGTTCTTTCTTTCATCACCTCCATCACCCTCACCGCCAAAAACGTTGACCATGTGCACGACATACTCGTCAAAGGCGTCGTACACGGCCTCCGGCAGCCGGTCGCGCCGGTTGTTCTGCTCGCACGTCATGACGCGCGCAAACGCGCGCCACTGCGCGGGCGCCATGGGCAGGTCGGCGGGCGCATCGAGGTTGACGCCCAAGACGAAATTCTTGCAGGCGACCAGCCAGTTGCGCTGCCACAGCTGTGTGCGCGCCAGGCCCTGGTTGTTGTCGAAGCGGGCGAGGAAGGGCCGGACGTCGGCGTCCGAGGGCAGGGCGTGCTTGATGTCGCGGGGCAGGGCGCTCGCGATGGTGTCGACGACACGGCCCTGCAGATGCAGCCGTCTCTGGTCGGCGGACACCGTGACGGGCGGCGTCTTCGGCGTCGTCGGGCCGCCGGCGTGGAACAGCTGGGGCAGCACCGAGTAGCACGCAAAGGGATTCACAATGCCCATGCCCGTCAGGTTGGGCACCCACGAGGGCAGGTCGAGCGGGTCGGCGGGCGAAAGGACGGCGTCGCGCGCGTCGATGTCGATGTCGATCGTGGGGTGGCGGGCCGGCCTCGCGAGCTGCGGACACAGGCCCAGAAGCTTCAAGTTCTGCTCGCCGACCAGCGTGGCCACGGCAAACGCGACAAAGACCTGCTCGGTCGTCAGCCGGTAGTCGGGCCGCAGCTGGTGCGGCGAGCGGTGGACGGGCAGGCTCAGCACGGCGTAGACGTGGTCGCGCGGGTCGGAGCAGGCAAACAGCGGCGTGGCCATGATGCAGTCGACAAGGCTGCCGGCGTGGCGGAACGTGCGGATCATGCGCATGATCTGGATATTTTGGAAGACGAGCGCGGTGGCGTTGGACACGCGGATGCCGTCTTTGCCGTCGTCGTCGTCTTTATTAAAGTCGTCCAGCAGGCCGACGTGCTGCACCAGGCTCGTGTTGCCCAGGATCAGCTGCAGAATGCCCGTCGTCGTGGTGTTGTACGCCACGTCGGCCAGGTGCGCCCAGGGAAAGGCGGTGCGGCCGCAGAAGACGACAACGTCCGCCGCCAGACAGACCTCCTGGACGATCCATTTGCGGCGGAACCACGGCCGCTCGGCCAGCCGGACCAGCGGCGACCAGTCGTGGTCCAAAAAGTTGGGGCTTCCGGCGCGCTGGGCCGCCTGGGCCTCGGCATAGACGTGCCGAGCCGTCGCGTGGACGCCCTCGGTGTCGAGGGGCGTGTCGGGCAGAAACGCGAGGGCTTCACGAAGTGACAAAGGCACAATTTGGATCCTCGGATCATCGTCGTCCTCGCCGAGCCACACCAACACGCGGCTTGCCCGCGAGTAGACGTGCGGCATGTGCATCACCTGGCTGGCCTTTTCAGCCAGATTCGTCTGCTGGATGCAGATCGCGTCGGCCCAGAGCGTGCGCCGCGGTTCGCCGGCAGCGGGCCGGAACCGCCGCAGCGCGCCATACAGGCTGACGGTAATGTCGAGCGGCGCGCCGTTGCACGAGATGGACCGCGTGTCGGCCGGGTCGCCCCAGCAGTAGGAGATGGCCTCGAAGGGCGGCAGCGCGTCGAGCGGCGCCGGGTGCAGCTCGACGCGGATGTCGCTGTCGTCATCGCTAGTGGCAGGCAGCAGCTCCAGCAACCGAATCTCGAGGTCGTTGACGGGCGTGTAGACGCCGGTGCCTGGCACAAGAGGGGCCGTTGTAGCCATGGTGGATGCACCGAGTTGAAGATACGAACAACCTCAAACACTCACGAGGAAAGTCTTGTATTTATGCGATATTTATATGATGTTTATCTGATATTAATAAGAGCAGACAAAGCGACGGCGACAACTACATCTCATTTGAATAAAATACGGCAATGAGGCTCATCTGACTGCTGTGCCCCGAAGATGCAAGCGAGTGGGGTAGCACGCATCACGGTTCACAATTGGCTCACGATTCGCTGATGGGCGGCCAACGCATAACGATCCTACGAGCAGATCTAAGATCTCAGATCTGCAGGCAAGTTGTCATCACTCCAGCTGGCGGTCAATCAAGCTCAAGCTTCATGCCTCATAATCAAATTAAATTCAAACTCAACTTTTACAGGAACACTCTAAACACTTTGAACGCTTCCTCGCCTTGCCTTTCATCACCATCAACATTAATTCGTTTCTCATCCCTGCATCTACCACCCCCGCGACGACGTCCAGGCAACCTGGGTAATGTTGACGGCCCACGCGTCGTGGCTGTCGGCCGCCACGCAGGTCTGCAGGCCCTCGCTGTTGACGACGCCGCGGACGGTCGTGGGGCTGCACTTGACGGCCTTGCTGGCGACCGTTGTCGACCGGCCCGAGAACGTCACGGGGTGCGCCTTGTCGAGGTCGCTGCAGTACCAGTCGGCGACGAGCGACAGCTGCTTCGTGGCGGGCACGTACTGGAAGCGGCAGGCGTGCGGCCAGAGCGTCGGGCTGTCGTCGCCGCCGTTGCCGACGACGCAGTCGTACCAGGGCTCGGTCGTTGTCGTTGTCGCGTTGCCCACCGGCGACGGCAGCGTGGTGTTGCCGCTCCACTTGGGGCCCTGCGTGATGCTGATGGGGAACTGGAAGCCGCGGTTCGCCGTCTGCAGGATCAGCTGGAAGTTGACATTCGAGACGGCCGCAGAGCCGTTCTTTTGTTGGTAGCCAAACGCGCTGAACAGCCAGACCGGGTGCAGGATCGACGACACGGTGCAGCCGTCCGGCGCGAGGATGGGCTCCTCGATCGAGTACGCCGGCAGGCTGACCTCGCGGACCACACGGCCCGTGACGACAATCCCCTGCGAAATGTTGGCCGCCGCCGGCACGCACTGTTTGTTTGTCTGCGTGGTCCCATTGCCATTTCCACCCCCCAGGCTCGTCGTCACACAGTTGAGCGGCAGCTTCACGCTCCCCACGGCCGTGATCTGCTTCGGGTGCGCCGCGCTCTCGTCGTCGCAGAACCACGTCTGGTTCACCGAAAAGACGGACGTGGCCGGGTCAAACGCCGCGTCCGTCGTCGGCCGGTACTGCCCGTACGCCGACGTCCCAAACTCGGCGCCCGTGCAGCCAACGTGCAGCGCCGTCGACGACGACACGTTGGGCAGCGTGCCCGGGATCGGCGGGCCGCCGCCCAGCCCGTAGTTGGCCGAGCAGCCCGACTCGTAGCCCGTGGCCGTGTTGACGACCTGCGCGATAAAATCCGTGCGCGCCATCGCCGTCACGCCGTCGCCGCTGCGGTCGACGTACGAAATGTCGGTCAGTGTCCAGCGTGGCGTCTTGGAGCGCGCCGCGCAGCCCGCCTTGCTGTGGCCCGTCGGGCCCTTGCTGTACGCCGGCGTCAGCGCGACGGGGCGCAGCAGCGAGCCCCGGACCAGCACCACATCGTCCACCGTGGTGCACGCCGTCTGGTTGCCGGCGCAGTGCAGTTTTGTCGTGACGCTGCCGGCCGCCGTAAAGGCCAGCGGGCCCGCCGCGTCGGGCCGGTCGTTGCACGTCCACGTCTGGTTGAGGGTGAGCTGGGCCGCGGTGCCGTTGGCGTTGACGACCACCGAGCCAAACAGCGCCGGCCGTTTGCCCACATCCAGGCCCGCAGGCGACGACACAACCGTGCACGCGCCCTTGTCGGCCGCCGCACAGCGCAGGCCCGCCGACTCGTTGTTGGCCCGGTTTGTCACCTGCAAGGACGTCGTCTGCGCCGTCGACGTCAGGTTCGTCACGTACCAGCTGGGAATCTGGAACGAGTTGGTCGTGCACCCGGGCGCCACGGCACCGCCAGGCGCTTGGGCCGATGCCAAAAGAACGGCCGCCGGCGACGCGGCCAGCAGCAGAAGCGAACGGAGCATGACGGCGGTTGTGGAGGTAATGACTGTGAGGTGATGAGACGAGTGTTTTGTTGACAGACGTCGCGATGCTCTCAGAAACGTACCGACGTACACACAAGGACACATCTACAGACTCGTTTGCGTTATATATTGTCCATTGGACGCACGCTCTCCACGCCGCCTCCCCCTCTCGTTTATCAGCTGTAGATTGCAGTTGAATAGCCTGATTCAGGGACAAGATGGGAAAGATGATGTACGAATGGTGTAAAATTGATATTGGTCTGGGCAGGTAAAAAGTAAAAGAGCCGCGATAATGTGTTCCTGCAGCTCGCACTCATTGATCCGGACGAATTGAGGTAGTCTCCAAGAACTAGAAGACGGAAACAAAACAGAAACGGAACCTTTATTCAACAGCCGTAAAGGTGAAAATTGGCGACGGCTCGGGACAATCGATGGGATGAAGAACGGGACAAGGCAGGGGTATTTCACACAACGAGATGGGATGAAGAACGAGCCGATAATATTAATTCATTAGCTGAACGAATAAGAAACATTCTGCCAAACACACCTTTTCCCGAGATACTGGGCCACGTCTGACAGTTCTGACATTTCTATCAGTTCGTTCTGACAGGTTGCACTTTATCCGAACCGATGCAAGTCGGCTCTAGTCAGGTACACAAACATTCACATGTATCTCACTGACACGCCATCGCATCTACAAGCATTTCTGGTGATGTTTTACAAAGCAAAGTAGAATCAGTTGAAGCTGTGTAAATAAAGGTCTGATCAACTGTGCCGTGCAATTCGAGCCCATGTTTTCCTCTTTGTCGTTCGTCCATGATCGAAAAGGCTCCTTTAGTGCCTATTGACACCCTCCTAAATCGCACTAACACCAGACCTGCCAAAACGAATTCCACAGCACCTGCCGGAGATAAGTAAAAAGTCCGGCCACGGCACACTTCAGTTCTTGGACGTCATTGTCCGACGTCATTCAATCTTTTCTCCTACAAACACAATTCAATTGCGTATCAGCGCACACGCACCCCAACATGGCCGGCTTCCTTTTTGTCGACGGCCGGCAGCCCGACCGCTCGACGCAGCGGCGCATGCGCCGGCACGTGATGCAGGGCAAGAACGCCGGCAGGACCCTGGACCGCCCGTCGCGCCTGCCGCCCGCAGAAAAGAGAAAGCAGCCGGCCAAGCGCACGGCACGCCCGTGCCTTCCCCTGACGGCGGCGCACTCCTCGTCGTCGCAGCCATTGTCGTTGTCCTCGACGACGATGACGACGACGACGGGGGAGCTCACCCTCGCCCAACAGCTGGCCATCCTGCAGCGACTGCCGCCCGCCGCCACGTTCCACAGCCCTGTCGCCATGACCTCGTATGCCTGGCGCGTCATTGATGAGTGTGAGTTGGTCTTGGTCTTGCGCAGTCCGGTTGTTCCACAATTCTTTTGAGCTTTTGAGGTCTCGTTTAAGGTCTCTGCTGCCTCCCTTTCGTGGTGCTTGCTCGGCCGCTGACGCAGCCTCGCACAGACTTTAACGGCACCGTCGACCGCGTCTACGCCCCCTCGTTCGGCATCGCCTCCGACTCGGCCAAGCCGCTCTGGTTCCAGGCCATCTTTGCCGACGAGGCCGCCTACCACTGCACACTGGCGCTCATGCAGGCCAGCAACGAGGCCGTGCTGGGCGCCGCCACCGGCTGTGTCCTGGCGAGCAGCGGCGTCGCCTATGCCCGCTATGTCGCCGAGTCCCTGCGGCAGCTGAAGCGGCGCCTGGCCGGGCCCCAGGCCCTGGCCAACTCGACGATCCTGCTGGTCCTCATGTTCATCTCGCAGGAGCAGATGCGGCACGAGTCGACGAATGCGCGCGTGCACGTGGCCGGCCTCCAGCAAATGGTGGCCCTCCGAGGCGGGCTGGCCGAGTTTGAAGCGCGCGCCGTCGACCGGCCGCTCCTCCTCAAAATCTGCAAAATCGACATTGTGTACGCCCTGCAGTTTGGCACGAAGCCGCTCTACTACCGCGACGTTCTGGGCAGCGTCGTCGCCAAACTCGACACGGAGGGACGGTGTACCAGGGCGGCCGCAGCGACGGCCGAGACGCACCATGCCGCGCTCCAAGAACGCCAGCCCGACCTGTACAGCATGTTGTCCGATGTCCTGACCGTCGCGCTGCTCTTTGAGACGGAACTGCCGCACCGGCCCATCGACGTCTTCACGTTTGGCGACATCTTCTCGTCCGTCTGCTACCGGCTCCTCAAAATGGGGCTCGGCACGTTTCCCGGCGAGACCGTGGACGACCTGTACCACCTGGGCATGACAATGTTTGCCATGGCCTTGTTTCTGCGGTTTGACCAGGGACGGCTGCTGGACTACCAGCCGATCGGGAAGCGGTTCAAAGCCGTGGTGGGGGATGATAATGATGCCAACTGCAGGGAGGTTGACGAGGGGGGCGCAAACGAGCGAAGCGAGGACGGTAAGCGAAGCGAGGACAGCAAACGAAACGAGGACGAGACGTGTTTGTGGGTGATGATGCTGGGCGGGACGTGGACACAGGGCGACTGGTCGGGGGGCCATGAGCAGGCGTCAAAGAACTCAAAGAAGGAGAATGGAGACTGCCCCGGCCGTCTGCAAAAGGCACAAAAGGTACGAAAAGTAGCAGACAGACTGGGCCTTGCGACGTGGGATGATGCTCGGACGGTGCTCGTCAAATATCCGTGGCTGACGGTGCTGCATGACAAGCCGGGGCAGGCGCTGTGGGCGGCATCGAGGGAGGTCAGTCTGTAGACAAAGATCTGTAGACAATGATGGCAAAACACACGGTGTACAATATGATAAATGTATGATACGAATAGAACTAGTTGCCGAAAGACTACTCGGCACGACACTCAAGTCCAATCAGGACAGAATCGGGACAGCAGACAACCGCCATGGCCAAATGGGTACAGGGTATCTCGTCCAAAAGCGAACATGTTCTTCTCTATTGTATCGAGTGCAGGTGGTGTCTTTGTCTTTTTCTCTTGTCAAAGCGTTTTTGAGAATGGCTGTGTTACTTCCAGATTGCCTCCCCGGTCGTGCCTTCCCGGCTTTGTCGTCCGTCGGCCTCGTCTTTTTCTTACCTCCAGATCGGACAGAGTATCTCCAGAAATATCTCCAGAAATAACGCCAGGACACGACCAAACGACAGCAAGAGTATCTCCAAAGTCCGAGCCAGCTATGGTGACGCCATCAAGTTGTTTCGCAAAGAAAACGGAACAAAAACGAACGATCATGCCCCGCGAAGGGGCTCAACAGGCCTGAATGTCGCCTCAAAGTGGGCATTCCTAAATAGGCAATCGATCTCGTATTGGTCAATTCGTAAATGGCGCTAGTCTAAAAAGGGTAGCAGATCTCTTATTGGTTGCTTCTGGGGGCAAAAGCGGGACACAAAAGCGGACAGGGTCCTGGCACTTACAGCGACAAGTGGCACTAATCCTAAACAGGCAATAGGTCTCCTACTGGACCATCACCACCATGATCCATCAAAGCTCTGGAGCTTCGGAGCTGTCGACAACGACGACGTCAATGTCGAACTATGACGGGAGAAGAAGTATATAAGAAGGAGAATCGAGTACAGCATCCTGTCAATCTTATTTATCCATCTCCATCCAGTCTTCAATCATCTCTTCTGCAACACAACACTCGACACTCTCCTAACCTCCTCCTCTACAAACACACACAAAACACACAAGTCACACAAGTCACAAAACACAAAACACAAAACACCTCTCTCACAATGCCCACCACACACGCCGAGTTCGGTCACGGCACCGAGGCCGTCGAGGTCGCCAAGGCCTTCCAGGACCGTGTCCGGGGCAAGACGGTGCTTGTGACCGGCGGCAACATCAAGGGCATCGGCTATGCCACGGCCCACGGCATGGCCTCGCAGGGTCCGGCCCACCTGATCCTGGCGGGCCGCACGCCGTCCAAGCTGCAAGAGTGTGTTGATGCCCTCAAGGCAGACTTTCCCGGGGTGGACGTCCGCGCCCTCCAGATCGACCTGTCGAGCCAGGCGTCTGTGCGCGCATCGGCGGCCCAAGTTCTGGGCTGGGCGGACATCCCCACAATCGACTACGTTTTCAATACGGCCGGTGTCATGGGCCTGCCGGAGCGCACGCTGTCCGTGGACGGCATCGAGATGCAAATGGCCACCAACCATGTGGGGCACTGGCTACTGTCGTGTCTGCTGATGCCCAAGTTGATCGCGGCAGCCAAGGGCCAGCCCAAGGGCAGCGTCCGCATTGTCAACGTCACGTCGGGCTCGCCCTTTATCGCCGCCATGCGCTGGAGCGACATGAACTTTGACGTCGTCAACAAGAACCTCCCCCAGGCCGAGCAGCCGCCCTATGAGTTCATGAAGCGCTGGGGCTACTCCGGTCTGGAGGACGTGGCCTATGCCGGCATCGACGGGTACAACCGCAGCAAGGTGGCCAACGTCCTGGCGGCCATTGCCGTCACACAGCGCCTCTACGACAGCCACGGCATCCTGTCGGTGGCCGTCCACCCCGGCGTCATCCCGACCGAGCTCGACCGCGACTTTGCCCAGCCCGTGCTCGACAGCGTTGCGGACATGGTCGCCAGCGGCGCCATCAGCTACAAGACCCTGGGCGCGGGCGCGTCGACGTCGCTCGTGGCCGCCCTGGACCCTGCCATCACAATCGAGGCGACCGGCGGCCCCCGCAACCGCGAAAACTACGGCGCCTTCATGGCCGACTGCCAGGTCAACGACAATGCCACCGACCTGGCCACGTCGAGCAGCGAGGCCGAGAAGTTGTGGACTGTGTCGGAGGGCCTGGTCAAGGAGAAGTTCTCGTGGTAGACGGCAGGCGTAGCAGGCAGATGGGCTGTAAAGCAGCCTATTTTAAGAGAATCGACGGTGCAGGCGAATGTGGGGTCTCAACCGGCAAAAGAACAAAAGAACACCGGCAGTTGTGGCCAGGATGTGTATGAAGATACATTTAGCCTCGAACCTATGAATAAACAACAGTGCTTACATTATCGGGGTCTGTGAATAGGCGAGTGACTACAATTGGAATAAAGTGAAATCAAAATGTAAGTGCCAATGACAGGAATGTCACACAATCACGACAACGTCAAGATGAGGTCACTACAGAGAGTCGTGGGCATCGTGGCCGTTGCCTCTCTCGCGAGGGCACAGTCAACTCCGACAGAGACAGAAACACCAACACCAACAAGAACCTACCCGACAACTGTCACGAGTATCTGGTCCACCACGTTGACGGCCATTGTGGACGCAACGCCCGGTGCATCGCCTGCTACGGCCGACACCTGGATTACTGCGAGGACCGTCACGCTCCTGGACCCGTGGCCAGAGTCGCCCGATCCGTACTCGTATCCCTACAAGGTTCACGAGACGCGCATTGTCAAGGAGACAGTCACAAAAGGAGCGAAAGGAGCGGACGGAGCGCCGACGACCACGTCCTCGTCTTCGACAGCCTACCCGACGTGGCTCATTTGGGACACCCAGGCGGCGGACCTGCCTGTCGGCATTGCTCCGCGTTGTGAAACGACAGAGAACGGTCGGCAATGTGCCCCGCCGGCGTGGAAGCCCGAGGCGCGGTGCTTGGCGCTCGGGCAGGAGACGCGGTGCCACGCGCAATGCACCATCCGGGAGTGGCAGTGGTGGTGCAGACAGGAGGGGAACTCGACGACGGCAGTGGGTGCCAGTGCTGGTGAACCTCCCATGGGCCGTCTTTGCTGGGGCGGCGCCGACAACTACACACAGCTCGCGGTGCCCTGTGACGGCACAGACTACCCGCCAGAGTGTACAGCGTGCGAGGCGATGGTGGAATAAAGTCGGGCTAAGTTGTAGAATAGTATATTGGTGTGATAAAGTCAGGGGTAAGTTGTAGATTAGTGTATTAGTGTATTAGTGTATTCGTCATTCATACTGTCTGGGTATCTCGCATTTCGTATGTCGTATTAAATTATTAAACGTCCCTCTCCCTCGCCTCATCGTCACTCAACAACCGGCGACATGACCAGGATCACCCACGCCACCGTGCCGTCCACATCTTTGAGCGGTGTCCAGTGGCTCATCAGACGCTGCAGACGGGGGCCGCCTCCCACGCCACCCCTCCGGTCACCTGTCCCGGGCCGCTCGTACGTCCCGCTTCGCTTGCGACGGCTCGACGACCCGGGCCAACGGCCGTCGGGCACCCGTGACGGGTCCCACCCCGCCAGTCCGTCATCTTCGGTCGCCGAGTCCCGCTTCGAGCGTCCGCCGCTCAGCAGCAGACTCGACCGCCGTGACGCCGTGCTGGACTCGTCGCTGGCGCCGTGGCCACCGCCATAGGTGCTGCCGACAGCAACAGCAGGCGATGCCAGTCCTGCGCCCAGGCCGGCTGACACCGACCCGGGCGCAATGACACCGCTCGCCGGGATGCACAACTCGAGAGACGCCGACTCGGACGTGACGATCCGCTGGCGCACGTTGGCCCGGAAGACGGGCGTAATCGACGGCGAGCCGGCCAGCTCCGACAGCACCGCAAACACGTCGTGGTACATGACGGCCTCTTGCGCGGCGGGGCCCAGACCCAGCAGATCCAGCATCGGCAGCGACGAAAAGGCAATCTTGAGTCGGCTCACGGACGACGACGGCGGCTGCGGCGTCGGCGACATGACGCCGCCAGATCCGTAGCGGCTGTTGCGGCGACTCGCCGTCGACTGGGCCGCCGAGTAGTCCTGGCCGTGACTCGACCCGGGCACGAACTGCAGCACCATGAACCGCGAGTACATGGACGTCTTGTCGTCGAGCGAGGGCGTGGATGGAGGAGAAAGGCTGATGTTGATTTGCGGCGTGGGCGTTGCCGTCTTCATGGCCTGGAGTGCCGTCGGCCGTGGTGTCACTTCGCTTCCCAAGTTGAAACTGGCCATGCTCTCGGCCCGCGACGGCGGCGGTGCAGACGAATCCGTCTTCTTCTTGCGCGAGAACGGGTTAAAAAACGACCTGGACTTTTCCTTTTCTTTTTCCTTTTCTCTCTCCTTCTCCCCGTCCCGGTGCTCCTGTCTCTCCTGTTTTGAGAGACGAGGACGGACCGCAGCATCCTGCGACGTCGTGATCGATCCCATTGGACGCTCTACTTCGCGGTAGACCTGCCCAGCAGGGACTGGAGACGGCAGGGCGGCAGCCGGCGGCTTTACCGAAAGAGCAGTTACAATGTCCCCGTGCGACTTGACCGCATCCGTCACGTCCACCAGTCCCGACAACACAAACCGCACCCGCCCACTCGCCGTCTTCAACGGGCAGCCTGACACCAGACTCCAAAACGGCCGGTTGTCTCGGTGGTTCCGCGTCAGCACCAGGTCCTCGGAGAACGTATCGTCGTTGCTCAGCTCGGGGCCTCGGAAGAAACGGCCCGTCCGCGGAATGTCCTCGGAGCGGTGGTACCCCAGCACCTGGGCAAAACTGTCCGAGGCATACACCACGGGGTTGTCGGGCCGGTACGGGTCTGTCAAACAGAAAGCCTGGCCCAGACCCTCGAATCGGAAGGGTGTGCTGGCCGCGCCTGCCGATGCCGCTCCCAGCGACGCCTTCATCCGGAACATGAGCTGCCGCTTCACAAAGTCGGGATAGATGCTGCGCACCACGCGCTCCTTGATGTGTGCGTTGACGTCGCCAAACAGCATCTCGAGGCCGGGCAGGATCGAGCTTGACACGTGCTTGACGTCTGCATTCAGGGATTTTGACAGCTGTGTCGGGAGGTTCAGGGGCTCCGTGGCCGTCATGCACGTAAACGTCGTCGAAATGTTGGCCATCAGTGCCGTCACGCTATGCAGCGCCTTGTTGTATTGTTCGACCTAGACTGTTAGTACACATACATAAAACATTTACGGAACCGATGGAACCGTACCGAGTGCACGGGGTGCTCACCTTTTCTAGAAAGTCGAGGTTTTCGGTGCCGCCGAATGTCCGCGTGTACTCCATAAGCCGCTGCCGTGCCGTCGGGTCGTCCAGCACCGCGCTGACCGTCTCCCACGAAAGCAGTTTCGGTGTTGTCGGCGTGCCCGCCACGGCACCTGGTTTGTCGAGGACGCCTCCGCCACCCATTTCCTCGCCGTACCGCCCGTCCGAGTCGAACCTCTCGTCTGTTGGCGGCAGTCGTGTCGACCCGTCCGCATTGTAGTCCGTGTACCGCCGAAGTGCCGCGCTGTTCGTGTGCAGCGACAACCCCGAGTTGCTCCGCAGCCGGTGGATCGACAGGCTCTCTTCGGCGCTGCTCGCAATGCTCCGTTCGCGCTCCCGTTCCCCTCTCTCTCCTCGTTCTCCTCGTTCGCCCTTGTCGTGCCGACTTGACCGCCCATATCCACCGTCCGAGTGCGTGCTCCTCGCGCTGCTCATCGTCATCGGCGGCGACATAATCCCGCTCGATCGCCGGCGTTCAAACAGCGACCCGTTGATGTCCATGTCCAGGTGGGACAGCTCGTCCGGCAGTTTCGATAAAGTGTATGCGTCGTTCGATGTGGACGACGTCATGGTGGTCGTGGCCGGCGACAGCGGCGCCTGCATGGGCAGGCTGCGCCGCCGCTCGCTGCGGTTCGACGACGACTTGGTGCTGCGGGCGCTGTGTGGTGGCGTGGGCATGTTCGACAGGGGCGTTGGCATGTTCAGCGACGTGCTCAGAGAGACTGGCGGACGTGAGTAATCGTAGCTAGGTTGATGTGACGAAGAGTGAGACGAGTGAGACGATTTGGCCAGCGCCGACGCCGGGCGCTGTAGTGATGCTTTTCTGGAAGAGGCTGACATGTTGTTGTGAAGGTGAGAAGGTGAGACAGTGAGAAGGTGACAACGGACGAAACAAACGAAGCAAGCGAAACAAACACAACAAACAAAAGAGTGTTCTCGTCTGTGGTCGTCCGAGACTGCCGGTGTTAGAGTAAACACGGCCGCTACTGCAAATCAGGTCGGTAAAGGATAGCGCAAGTGAAAAGAAAACAAGAAACAAGGGAATGACGCTGCAGCATATCAAGACAAGAGACCGAGAAAAAAGTGTATGGAGTAAGAGAAAAAGAAGCCACCCAAGGACTATGACAAGAAGGGAGGTAAAATGCACTCTATCTTGGTAAAATAATGTGGGCAGGCAGAGCGGGGACTGACAAATGGACGAGGGAAGCCACGATCGACAAGAATGGTCTACTGCTCAAACAGGAAAGAATAGGGAAAGTCTCTCGTACATGTACAGGCATCTAACCAACAATTGACGAAGTTCCTTGGGTCTTGGGGTCTTGCCGTATTGAGGATCCCAGCAAGTCGCATGACAGCTCAAGACACATTCTTGTCTCTTCTGTTTGTTTCGTTTCTCCTTTCGTTCTCAAGGATGCGCTTTGTCTGAAAGGAATGCGAATTTACCAGTTGTTTCGCCAGGGTTGCTTCTGATGATGCAGGATTTGCATTTACAGGGAAGGAGCGCACAGGACATTGTCGGTATCTAGGCAAGGACCTGGGCAAGGAAGTCCAAGTCGACTTCACATACACAGGGACTCTCCAAAAATAATTGCATCCTTGGTTGGTGAGGCACTCTTTCCCTTTTCTTCCTTTCCTCTCGTCTTCACTGCCAAGAGCTCAAAACTTAGCGGCCGCGTGCAGAAAGAACTACCTATCTCACCAATCTTCCGGCCGCTTTACGACGCCTTTCAAGGTGGAAACTTGGGGTTTGGGATAGGAGAATAGGGGCAGAGAGAGAGAAGGAGAAGCGGTCGGGGGCCGTTCATGCTGTCGTGGCCGCGCCTTCACGATTCCGGCCCCACGTCGTATCGTCTGGGAAAGGGCATAGGAATGGCACACTCTTTCGTCGGAAGGAAAGAGGCACCCCGACGGAAGGGGAGTGGGCCCGCGGAGGCCCAAAGGCACAAGAGCGGAAAGAGAGGCTGCAGAGGCACCCTAACGCAGGCGGACGCAATGGGAAAAGGGTCCAAGCAGACAGCACGCCGAGAACACAAGCAACTTGGAGTCCAGAAAAGCACGTTGCTGCAGCTTGTGCATATCCAACACGTTCTTTACGTTCTGGGCATGCAGGCCTGCAGATGCACTACGGTTGAAAAATGCAGGAAGCACGGGAGAAGTATGTCGAAACATGTGAGTGGCATGAAAATACAAACAGAAATTCCCCAAAACTCAAGGAAATCGAAACAATGACAAGACAGCCTGAGATTCTCGCCAGGATTCAATACCCGGACAGGCCAATGCACGCAATCGTCGCTTTCATGGCGTCTTGGTTTCTTTTTCAGTTCCTTTGGTCGTTTTTGCCCTCCGTCTTTCCTTTCTCTCCACTACCCCTGGTCCAGCCGTATGTAGTGCATTTTCCAGTTCTGCAACAAGCTGCAGTTCTTGCCTCTTTGGGAAAATACACAAGAGGGAAGCAGCCAGCCGGGCGCAATTGCCAATAAAAAACACACCCCCTGAATCTCTCCACTCTGACCCGCACCGCTCCTTCCCGGATGGTGTGCCAGAAGAAAGGAAAGGCAAGACCAGAAGACAAGAGAAAAAGCAAAGAAAAGAAGGGGACAAACGAGATCCTCAGAAGAACAAGAAAAAGCAATCAAACCAGGCAGGGTCGGCTGCAAAATGTCCACTAAATACGTCGTAAGGAACTCGCCGAGCGCTGGTGACAGTTCATTTACGAATGTGCAAAATATCCGAATATCTGCGTCGACGAAAGGCACCTTCAGGGCGTCGTCTTTTAGCAGGGAAAGAACCGCTAGCATGGGGCATCAACTCTTGCTGGGGCAGCTGAGCAGGAATGGATACGAAAAAGTTAAATTGGAGGAGCCGCCAAGTTCAATGCTTGCGGGCACCGGGCAAGGAAGTAGCGATGGTGTTGTCTGCCGGACGTGGCTTCCTTGTCAAATCAACGAAACAAATGAATTATGAATCACGAGCGTCCGCCAACGCCAACGAGGGCAGGTGCACTTACAAAAACGGTCGAAAGAATAGGGAAACAACAACCATCACGATTATTGGGAACCTTTGCGGCAAGAACGCACGATACCAGGATAGGGGTTGGGCCGCCTCGTGGCACCGGTTTTTGCCTTTTAGTTTTGATCTCTCTTTTTTCTCTAAGCCGCCCACCACCAACCTCCAAACCTATCAAAGAGTCCACCACACCATCGACGCCATTCACACTTTGTCGATTTTCGGTCGTTGACGCTCCACAAAACATGCACATTGCGCAACACTAACCCACGCCAGCGATGGATCCCAACTCTCCCAAGACTCCAGAGGCTCTGTGCGCAAGCAAAGTCGCACCCGAGTCGCAGAGGCTCCATCGTTGAAGAAGGCAAAATCAATAAATCCTCCGCGCTTTGAGAGGAAACAAGAGGGCCAACCGGCCGAGTCCAATAGTGAAGCCGGACCAGCCCAGGGCATACATTGCGTGGTCGATGTGTTAGACCAGGAATGAAAAGCTCGCGCCGCACCGACGGGACCGCCACGCCATGAAGCTTCAATGATGTCCGTGGACCAAACGAAGGAACAGTGATAGACGAGCTGAAATAAAGGGCCCCAAGAGCCCTCACGGAAAAAAAAAAAAAAAAAAAAAAAAAAAAAAAAAAAAAAAAAACTAAAAAAAAAAAAAAAAAAAAAAAAAAAAAAAAAAAAAAAAAAAAAAAAAAAAAAAAAAAAAAAAAAAAACAAAAAAA
>WNYC01000068.1:120421-198918 GCA_021396375.1 Sporothrix mexicana | reverse complement strand
AAAAAAAAAAAAAAAAAAAAAAAAAAAAAAAAAAAAAAAAAAAAAAAAAAAAAAAAAAAAAAAAAAAAAAAAAAAACGAAAGGACAAGGACCAAGACTGGCGCGAGATTACAGAGGCCTGCAAGCAAGCCAAGTCTGTTTTGTTAGTGCTGGCGTTCGCCGTCAGAAACGCCCCAAAATCAGAGCACAGCCTCTGCATCGGCCAGGCCATTTTGACGCCCGAAATAACAAGAAAAACAAGAACAAGGACGCAAGAGGCTAACAGGTTGAGCGCAGCCCGGTCGTCCCGTCAGAACGCCACACCGAGAGATGGGATGAGAGGCAGCCGGGCTATCAACTTGTCAAGGAATACTCCGTACAGAGAGTCAAATCTACGCAATCACAGTATAAATCGCACGTGGGTTCCATATGTGAGTGTTGAGCACGGAAATGCCGTTGTGCTTTCGTGCTTTCGTGCTTTGTCGTCCATTCATTGCTTTTATGATGTGAACATGGCCACTTGGCCTGCTTGTTGAAAGATCAAAATATTTATGGAAATGTCCATCGCTATGCTCATCCCGTAAATGCGTCCTTATTTTACTCCGACTTTGTGCCGGAATTCTCTGCCGCTTCATCGACGACCACTGCAGTTGTTGTCGTCGCCTCTTCCTTTGTCAGGCCCTTGCGGATGGCGAGAACACTGTCCACAATGACGGCGTCGATGCCTTCTTTGACTTGGCGCTGTTTTTGTTAGTATCCGGGGTGACTTTCCTTTGTAAAATATTTATAGTATATTTTTAGTAGAACACGTGGGAGAACTCACCTCGACCATCTCTGGTTTGTTGTTCTCAGCGCCGTAGCTGATGCATACCAGCCCGTTCTGCTTGACCACGCGCACCAGCCGGGGGCTGATGATGAACGGGTCGGCAAGGCTGACAAGACCCAACAGCTTCCAGCGCCGCGTGAATCGAATCGCTTCCTGCAGGCTGCTTGCGCGGATATCGCCCACTGGCTCGCCGCCAGCATCCGTTAAGAACAGGATGGGGAAGTTGGGCTGCTTGAACGACAGGCACAGACAAATGTCCGGGTTGAACGACGAGAAGATAATGTCGCGGCCATTGGCCAGGTCGTAAACCTTTTCCAGGACAGTATCGCAGAAAGTGTTGAGCTCGACCGCCGTGGGCACCATTCCCTGCTCCTCCGTCTCGTGCAGCATGGGGTACTTCATCTCAATGTTGAAGCCCACCGACGGCGGTAGTTGCTTGAAGAGATCCTCGAGCGTCGCAAACGGCGCCTGGATAAAGTTGCCGCGCGAGTTGGCCTTGAATCCCTTGGCCTTGAAGTCGCGCGTGTGCTTCATGCGCTCGTTGAGGTTGTCGCGCTTGTCGAGCGAATCGTCCATCGACATCGACATGGCCCGGCGGGGCAGCCGGTATCCGTTCTTACGGTACCCGTTGCTGTTGCTGTGAGTATCGATCACGCTCGTGTCAAAGTGCACTGAGCTCGCAGCACCGGCGCCAGCCCCGCCGCCGACAACCACCGCTGGTGGGCCATCGGGAGTCTCAGCAACCACGGCCGCCTTGGTCTGGGTGGTTGGGTGTCCATTAACATCAGCTGCGCCATCGCCCCCGCTGCTGGCACCCTTACTACCGCTGTCGCTTCCGCCATTAATATGCAGGAACTGGTCCAGCGTCAGCGTATGCACCGGCACGTCCAGGCCCGTCTCGCTGACCAAAAAGTCGTGGTAGATCACGGGGACGTGGTCCTTGGTGAGCTGCACGTCGAATTCGACATAGTTGGCGCCCAGATTGGCTGCTGCGATAAACGAGGGCACAGTGTTCTCCCCGAGCTGAAGAGAACGGTTGGACTGAGAGTTCTTGCCGAGGCCGCGGTGACCAATGACCATGGGAGTCGACGACACTTTACGCCAGTACGTCTGCTCCGAGGTGACACCCATCTTGGGATGCGTAAAGGGAGTGACGACCAAAAAGTTGAAGTTGACAGCGCCAATAACATCAAAGTCAGCCGACTGGATCAGGACCGAAGCATCCCTTTGCAGACCACACAACGAGGCACCAGCCGTCGGGAGGTACGGCGCGAGCGGGGTGACACCACGGCCGATTCTGTTCTTCTCGTTGCCCGAGTATGTCGGGACAATGTCAAACTTCAACCGCACGCCGCTCGCATTCTTCGTCGTGAAGACAATCGGTTCCGTCGAGATGTTCTCCTGCACAGGGAGATCGATCACCGTCGGCTCGCCCGTGGCGCCAACAGCCGACACGACAACGGATAAGGCGGTATCGAGCTGGGTCTGGTGAGCTTCGGTGAGGGGCACATCATCCAGCTTGACTGCATCAACAGACTTGCGCATGTCCATCGAGCCTAGGCTGACCAGGACAAGAGACTCGTCTGTGAGATAGCGATGACCGTAAGTACGGACAGGCTGAGGCTGGGGAGCCGCATCGTTGCTCGACGCGAGTCTCGAGGCGCCGTTCGACCGCCGGTCGCCAAGAGACGAGTGCTTTTCTGGCGATGTGCCCAATGACGGCACCGTTCCAACGGGACCAGGCGTGGGGGTCGGAGTCGGGGCCGGGGTTGGCAATCCGTTGGACGACTTGCCACTCGAAACACCATCTGTGGCACCTTCAGTGCCTGGTGGAACCTTGGAGTGCTGAAGAAGGAGTCGTGCAATATCCAGATGGCCACGCAGGGCGGCATGCTCGCGTGCGGTCCAACCTGACGAATCGGCCTTGTCGACATCCGCGCCAGCATCCACGATCAGGCGAGCGACCGACAGATGGCCATCGACTGCGGCAATATGGAGAGCCGTCCAGGCATACGACTTCTCAGCAAGCTCAAGATCGGCCTGTTGGCTGGCACTGCCGTTCAGGAGGATCTTAGCACAGCCGTCATGGCCGAAGCGCGCTGCGATATGCAACGCCGTTTCGCCCAACTCATCCTGCCAGTTGATATCGACACCTGCGTCGACCAGCATCTGCACGATTCTGAAATGGTTGTGCTTTGTAGCGATCGCGAGAACAGCACTGGACTTGACCATTCTTTTCCGGACCTCATCCTTGTTCTCACTCACACCCTGCCAGTCTTCGCTCTTGAGCAAGGCCTCGGTAGTCAAGGGGTGGCCGCCGATGACGCTCAGATGCAGCGGGGTGAAGCCCTCGTTATCCTGCCATTTGGGAGAGTCGATGCCGTTTGAAACATTGTACTGGCCCCAGGCCTGCATGTGAGAAATGAGGGTCTGGCACAGCACGACAAAGCCAAACTGCGCGGCGTAGTGTAATGGCATGCGGCCAAACGAGTCGGGGGTGCTCAGCGAAAGACGCTGGCTGGGGCTGAGGTTGTCGAGAAGAAACCCGAGAAGCTGGACACGCGGGTCACTGGCCTCAAGCGGCCGGGCCTCGTTGGTCGAACTTGCACGCGGGACCGGCATTGGAGACGTCGCGGGCGTCACAAACTGAGTCGCATAGTGGTTGATGTGGGATTTCGGGTTCGCAGAACTTGATGTATCTTGCTTCACCGCCTCGGGCGGCGTAGACTTGCTCCGGCCGATATGGATGACCAGGCGGTGGATACAGTTGCGCTGATTGATATCGTCGGGTTCGTCAAGTGACTGAACGTGGTTCAGCAGAAAACGTATGGCTCCCTTGGAGCGTACAGAGATAGCACGCTGCAAGAGGTTGAGGAGAAGGCCGTGGGATGATGCGGCTGAGTTCAAAGGAGGAGATGTCGACGTAGAAGAGGTGGATGAGTCTGACCGCTCCAGAACCGGTGCCTGCAGCTCAGCCGGAGGAGTTTCAACTAAGTCCAAATGGCTGTCACGGAGACCCGCTTCGAGGCTTTTCACATCGTCCGTCTGGATAGCCTGGTTGAGCTGATCGATAACGGCACTGGAAAGGCTCAACATAGCTTTTGTCGAGGCACGCCCAAGTGAGTGAGCAGACCGCTCTGACCGAACATCGTCATGCTGGTTAGCATCGCCGAGAGCCAGAAGCCACTTGTTGACCTTGGCCATGACCCGCGTGATGACTGTGTCGCGAGCAAATGGGCACACATCAACCTTGGTGGCAATGTAGCGGTGTTGCGTGGTGGTGTTGGGCACCTTCTTGTCGAGCTTCTTGGTGATCTTTACGAAGCCTCGTCGGTTGATCTCGCCAAACCACTGGAGGTTACGCAGCTGGCTGCGAAGCTCAAGCAGAGCGCCCATCAACTCCTCAACCTCATCTTGATCGAGGTTTGCCGCGACATCGGGCGATGGCCCGTAGCGGTCTTGTAGCAGTCGCAGCCGACGGTCGATATCGGCGAATTTCTTGTTGTAAAAGGAGTCGACGTCCTCGAGGTTTCGGTCCAGGGCGAAGAAGAATTCTGTATTCGCCAAAAAGGGGAAAGAAAGAAAACAAAAGTTAGGATATGGCCTTGATCGCTGGCCTGAGAAGCGGGGGAGAAGAGTATGTGCCATATGTGCCGAGGAAAGCGAGGTGGATGTGACAAGTCAAGAACCGAAGAAAAGGAGGATGAAGCAGATATAAGCCAAGACATATATCTGTTTACAATATGGGGAATACATGATGGATCGAGCCACATCTCGAGGCCAATGTCAAAGCCGCAACTGCTGGCTATAAATCACAACAAAAAGTGTCATGTTATAGAAGAAAACGCAAAGGGAGTCCCACCTGCAAGATCCGCAGTTTCTCCTCTTGCTGCCGTTTCTGAAGCTGTTTTGATGAGCTTCTTGAGGCCCTTGTAGTCGATGTACGAGGACACCCACTCGGGCACCTGGTTTCGTGGGAGGCTGCACGTGTGTCAGTGTTTGTCGTGTGATGGCCATGGAAGGCGATATAAGAGGTTAAACCTACTTTCTCCCGAACTTCATGTTGTCGAATCGAATTTGATATAGGTGCTGCTTGGTATATGGTATATCGCTGGACCGCGATCGAACAGATGCTTGTTTAAGCTGTGGTCAGGACTTCTTGTGACAGCTTATTGAAATACCCGTATCAGTCTGCGTGATAGAGCTTTGGCGAGGGGATAACGAGGATCCTTCAAAGTGACTTTTGTAGCTATCACGAGAAGCCAGTCGTTTGGAGACAGATATCTCGCCAAGATCGTCTCTCCATTAAGTGACTAGACGGCGAAACAGTAGAAAATGGGAGAAGATGGAGAGGTCAAGAAATAAAGGAAGAAGAGAATGGTATGTGGGATAAATAAGCGGCGATGTCGGGGAACGGAGCTCTGGGAGGAAAACAGAAGAAAACAGGGGAGAGGGAGCTGCAAGACGACGCTTGGGAGGTGGCAGCTGCTTGCATGCGACGTTCTGGTTGGCTGGTTCAATCGAGGGAATGAGGGACCAAAATGGAGCTCGACCGCGATTTCGATAATACCGCTTGTGAGGAAACGTGAAGAGGGAAGGCACGCACAGCGTGGGAAAGAGGCAAGTGGAAGAGTATTTTGGCCCTGGCACTTTCTGTTTTTGTAACGTGTAACTACAAGGTAATTTTGATGACGGCGCAAAAGATGAGGAAGGAGCATCTCGAAAAGTGAAGTGAGGGATTGAGAAAAAGGATGACTGGTATGAAATCATAGGTGGGGCTCTCGATGCCAGGGGGGGAAGGAGGGAAACACAGCGGGCAGTTAGCGGCTGACGGAGTGAACGGAGGCCGTTTTTAGGTGGGCCTCAAGGCAAAGCCCAAGCAACAGCAACATAGTTGACATGTGCCTTACCAGACCGCGGGACGGACTGCGAACCCTGGAATTAGATGGCACTGTAAATTAAAGGTTCCTGCTTTGATACCTTTCAGTTGCCTATCTGTCTATGTAAGAATTTTGTGTTGCAGAGAGAGCATTAGTCAACACAATGTTCCTTCCTCTTCTTTGAGCACATGGTCTTGCACCTTCCTTTGTTCCCCGGCGTCAGATTTGGCCAGGAACGTCGTTGACTCTTTCCAGTTCCACGTCTTCCGTTCTGTCCTTTCTACGATCTTTTTGTTTCTTATTTTGTCTCTCGATTAAATTCTTTTTTTGTCCCGTTGCCCTTTCCAGAAACGAGTAAGTTACTTGTACCACGCGGACCAAGATCCCCCCACACCCAGCCAGTCAGCGCGCTGCAGTGGCGTCCCGTGGATCGGCCCCCGCTCCTCACTGGCTCGAACAGAATTTTCGTCTGGATTGTACCTTCCCTTTGTTCAACTTGAGAAACATTGCCGTTCATTTAGGAAGGCACGGTCAAAAACAAAATGAAGATAAGAGCATAGATACGTTAATTCTAACGGAAGGCACATGAATTTGCCGGGTTTTATTCCGATTACGAGAAGAGATTCTACGCGGCAGTTGAGTACTCGAAATCCAATCCGTGTAAGTCACTGGTTCGTATTTCTCGCCAGAACAGCGCGGACATGCACACTGTCAAAAACACGCACATAACGACAACCCCTGCTCGCTGCAGAACTAGCCTACTGCAGACATGTGTCGTGTGCCCAGTTACCTTTTCGGCAAGACCGTACGTGGCCGAAGTAATACAGGGTACAAAGGTGAGGATCGAGGGCAGGTGCAACGGACTGACAACGTACGTCGCACCTGCACGCAAATCTTACACCGCTTCCCATCGTGCATCGTGGGGGAAGGCGAGATGGGCATGCATTGACAGAAAGAATGACAAAAAATAACCAAAGGATCAACAAAAAGGAAAGAACGACTGTCAGAAATATCGCACCTTCCCCGTGGCTTTATTTTTCTGGAATGCCCCTTCCCCTTTTCGCTCGTGGTACCAGAAATGCATAGAGGTCACTTGACTTTGTTCACGAGCGCAATTTTATTGTTGTTGGTCTGGTCGAGTTAACCTGTCCGCCACCAGAGGTCACGCCGGGCGCATCCACGACTCGCCGCTCGCTTAAGTAGCATGCTGTTGAGCTGGGCTCGTCTTACCCGCTCTGCCGCTGCCTGCCGGTCCCTTCTTTTTCCAGAAGCTTTTTTTCTGGGATTTGCCAGTTGTTTTCCATTGTGTTCCTGGCGCTAGCGTATGCAGGGTCCTTATTCTTTTGGGTGAGGAAGGCACGTCTGGGCGACGGAGGCAAGAGCAGCCAACGTCAGTCGAGTTCTATATTCGCATGTCACTGTTCAAATCCAATGGCACTCTGTGCATTGTCGTCATGTGTATGCTTCACCCCACGGATTTGGGGCTTTCTATTCATGTAATGTAAGATACAAAATCTCTAATACTCTATCGTATCATGTAAATATATGCTAATAATACGTATGCGAATATGTGCAAAACTATCACAAAAGCCTCAGCTGGAAATAGCGGCGCCCATGCGTGGGCTGCCATATACATCTCTGAACGTATTAGAGGTGGGCTCGGATGAGTCCCAGCCTTGAGTTGCTTGGCTGTCCAAGTCTTCGCGCCCGTCGGTGATGGACAGCGCGGGCTTTTTGGCGTTGCTTGTGACCATGTTCTCGACAAAGGTGGCGCCGTGCTCCATCAGTGCCAGGCGTGCCTCGACCAGCGAGTCAAGAGACATGTCGAGAGCGCCTTGCCGCAGGTCAAAAGTCTTTTGAAGGCTGTTCCGGCTGTTCTCGCTGATGGGGAACACGCCCTGTAGCAACGTCTCTTTGAGCTGGTTCTCATAGAGAGCAGTGACAGCCGGCATATCTTCGCTGAGATGACGCTCGAGAAGAGATATTTGCTGGGCGAGAGAGGGTGAAAGCGAGAAAGGTTGGAGAGAGGGGCGCGTCTGTGATACAGTCTCGAGCCCTTGCTGGTTCTCGGGATCGCTCTCATTGTAGTACGCGTCGTGGTCGTAGTCGTGCTCGCCATCTTCGAGATTCTCTGCTTGAGCCTGAGCTCTCACCCCTGCCATGTTTTCTTTGTACGCCCGAGCGGTCGAACTGTACGCGGCCATGCGGACGCTAAACGGCACGGAAGTGAATCCCAAGAAGGACTTGATGATAGACAGGAACGAGTCACTCTTGATCTGCAGGGCATCAGACTCGTACTTTGCTTGGGCGGCGGCGGCGGCGGCCGATGTTGCCGCCAGATCAGCAGTGACGGTCTCCATAAACTGCTCCATGATATGAGAGCACGACGAGAGCACGGCCTCACTTGTCTGATCAACGGCCTTGAGGCGGGCCATCCGGCGATACTGCTCTTGTTCGTAAAAGTATCTCTGACTGAGACTGCCCAGGCCATTGAGTCTGGACGACCAGGCGTCGGAGCGGACTGCAAAGGGGAACACATCGCCTTGCTCGCTGGCATCGACAATTTTTTGGATGGAGCTGGCAATCTTGGACAGGCGTGACAGGTACTCGTGCGTCTCGGCCACAAACAAGGCGGCAGCAAGATGATGGGCGCCGCTTCCGTACTGGTTGAACACAGTAAAGGCGTAGCTGGCACTGTTGGCCATGTTCTTGGCCGAGTCCGCCTGAAACTGTTCGTCCTGCAGACGCTCTAATTGCGCTTGGGACTTGGACGCAGCTGCGGCCGCATCATACTCGCTGATCAGCTTGGCCTGCGGCTTGGAAAGGCGTCTGCCGTTTGCGCGTAGTTTCAACGCGAAGGCGAGGTCGGACAGCGGCGCATCCTCATCCAGTTCCTCTTCAGTCGTGTCTTGTTCCCGAGCCTCCTGCAACTTTGACTGGCGCATATGCTCCTGCTCCGGATGGGCATACAAGGCTGGCTCGGGAGCCGTCGCAATCGCCATCAGCATGCGCATACGCATGGCCAGCTTTTGAGATGCGCGTGTCTCAGTCATTAACGCCATGTTCACGAGACTGGAGTTTTTGACGAAACTGCGTAAGAGAACACGGGCGCCTGCAATGTCGACAGCGTCGAGAACTGGGTCGAGTACAGAGGTGAGACTGGGTGCGTCTATATGGGTGCATTCGTCGAGGTAGGCTGAAAGCACAACGGCGGCGTGGCGTGCCTGATCAAGCGACAAAAGACCCGTGATAATGGCCTCGATTACGGGGCCGTCGACAGTGGCACGCTGCACAACGTACTGGTCGGTCAAGTTGACATCGTTTCTTCGTGCCCATTCGTGGTTGTGGCGATAATGGGAGACGTCCGGGATGGCGCGGCGCCGGAGCTTAAGACCACGCGGGTCAAGAGCGACGATGCGCCGAAGGACACGGTGGAAGCCGACGAGGTCCTCTTGCGCGCGCGCCTGATGCAACAGACAAGCCACCGTTTGCTGTGTTGGTAACAGGCGCATGTCGTACAAGAGCGACTCGGCGACGATCTGGGCGAGTGTGTGCTGCCCGACGCTGATGAATCCCAGCATAAGAGTGTTGTAGTTATGGATGCCCGGCGGCGCGGGACTGACGAGGATATTGTAGCACAGCTTAAATACCCAAAACTGGACCTCTTTGGCGTTCCAAACCTCTGGGTCTACAGGCCGTGAGCGTCCTATGGCCATTTGAAAAGGCGTTGCACGGGGTCCGTTGATACGAACATCAGACCAGCTTCGAAAGATGTTGCGTGCAGCCTCGTTGGCCTCAAGACGCGCAGCCGTCGTCGCTTCAGGATCGATGCTAGGCATCCGGAAACTCGGGTAGCCGTCAGAGCGCAGCAAACGCAGCGCATGCCAGGGCGACTCGAGGTGCTCCATGGACCGCTTCTGCGCCACAGGATCGCCAAAACTGCCGATGCGGTGGCCTTCCTCGACCAGATTGTTGACAAGGCGGTTTGTAGCCTCGGTCATCCTGTCGAACTGCACGGCCGACTGTGGCTCGCGCTGTCCGTCCAATAGTTTGTGTTGCGCTGCCGTCTCTTCCTCCAGCATAGCCTCTGCCAGCTTTTCGAGTCCTTCATCTGGCGCAGGCCGTGGATACCACCATCTTCGTCGCATGCCAAACTGCGCGTGCAACCATGTCAGATACGACTCGCGCTTTTGTGTTTCGGCCGCATGTCGTCGTAGTTGTGCCGGTGGAACACAGATGGCCTTGATCGCCTCGATCACAGAGTGCCGTGATGTTGTTGTCGACGTGTTTTCTATTGTAGGCGCCGGCACACTCGAATCCTCGGATGATGGCCAGTTGTCGACAGAGGAGGGAGGGAGACCGACAGTAAGATTATAGTTGAGGGGTGACGGGTCGTGCAGAATGCGGAGCAGGTCTTGGCGGGCCTCGTCGAGACGTCTTCCATGATCTCTTCGTCTTTGTATTTGGCGCTCGGCATCGGCTGCGGCCACCGAGGCCATGATGGTGGTGTAGAACGCAGCGAATATGCTGCCATTGGGGTTATTTGTTGACCCGATCTTTCTTCTTGCTCGTCTCGTGGCGCGACTTCCTGTTGTGTGTGTGTCGGCCTGTGTTGTAGACATAACCAGACCCGTAGCAGCGGCTCTCCGGCCTATTGCATCCGCGTGGAAGCTCCGAGCACAGCCTGCTTGCGAGCGCCGCTCGATTTTTTGTCGAAGCCATTCTCGCCTGCAGCTTCGGCAGATGTTTTGGCTCTGCGGAGCCGACGACCAGAAATTCGACATCTTGATGGCATATCTCGCTCGTGGGAACCGGTGCGAGGCCAATTGGCAGTGTGTCGAGCTGTGCCGGTGGTCGCGGCGTGAGAGGGTGGGAGGACGTGTCGTATGTTGGATCGAGATATTTTGGGGTGTCGTCAGGATGCACTTTTTTGCTCGAGATCATGCCACTAAAATCGAGCTTGGGTGTGCTCTCGGGTGCTGTGTGTGCTTCAAAGGAAGGAATTGGAAGGTGCGTCTTAGTGGGGTGTGCTAGTGAAATGTGCTTTCCTCTATTTCGTTCCCAGCACCGTGGTGCTGCTGCCGGATTCAGCCGTAGCCACAGTGCGCTAAAATTGTGTCGCCTAGTTCGCACTTTCTGCTTTTGCAACGAAGCTCATAGGCAGGTGCGGGCACAAGTAGTTCAAAGCGGGAAGCTTCGACTCTGTCAAAAGCAGTGATATGATATTAGACTTGAATAATAGCATAACTCACATACATTCTGTCAAACGCCATATCTACGACGCCAACCCCATAACGACAGGGTCTATCTCCTCTCTCCCGATTATACGCAATGTACAGCCTCACACTGACGGCGGATTTGGCGGGGTATGTATTCGATGATGATGCCGATATAAAGTGTTCAGGTCCTTCATCTGAAAATTTACCTCACGTGTTTTATTTCATCCCACTCAGCAGATTCCACACAGCTAACCAGCTCTAGTGTGACGAATCTGCGGCCGGCGGATACGGAGGATGCTCCGTTCTGGTACACGTTCAAGGTCCAGTGCACATCCTGCCGCGAGACACATGCCAACTGGGTCGGTGTGAGCCGTTTTGTGCGTATCCCAATCTCCGAGAGGTACAATAATGTATCGAACTCTATACTGACCATGGTAGGAACAAAATGAGATGAGCGGCAGCCGTGGCGAGGCCAACTTTGTCTGGAAGTGCAAGAACTGCAAGGTAGGTGTGGGGGGTGGCTGTCACGAGAATGAAACTGCTTCATATCAAGAAGTATTGGCGATATGAGATAAGAAATGGACTATGGGACAAAGACATAGGACTGACTTCAACAGAGAGAATCTACGGCATCGATCAAAGCTGGTGCCACTCCTTATGAGCAGGCTGAGCCCGCCAAGCCCAAGAGCATCATCGAGTTTGACTGCCGCGGCCTCGAGTTTGTCGAGTTTAAGCCTGAGGTGAGTGACACTACTCTAAACAATCTGGCATATAAAACTCTTATTGACAAAACAGGGCGACTGGCTGGCTGAGGGCATCGACTCCAACACCAAGTTCACCGGCATCGACCTGACAGATGACTGGTTCGACTACGACGAGAAGGCTGGCGAGGAGGTCAGCATCCAGGGCATGAAGTGGGAGATTAAGCGGGCATGAGCATTTTGAGGAGTTGACGGGCTATGGGATATATTCGGATGGTTATGAACGGCTTAGGAGCTGAGTTGGTTGTTGAGCGTTGTTGGCATGAAGCATAAAATAATGATTCCAAACAACACTTTTGATATAAATCACATATGTTGGTCAGCATGTTGGGAAATGTCTTGAGATTTATATGTCGTCGATATTGACAATCGTACAGCTAAAACGCTCTCATCCATCAGTCCACCGCTTGCCTTCTCACTCATCCCCTTCTAGCCGGGGTATTTCAAATGAAATCCATGAAACAGGGATGGCCAATCTTCCCATGCAACGCCAGGTAAATAATAATGAAATGAACAACAAGCCTCTCTCTCCGACAACAAGCAGAAAGAGAAAAAAGAAAACAAACATAAAAATCAAGTGTAGTCTATAGGAAGAAGAAGAAGAAGAAAGTTCAGAGTATAAAAAAGTGATTACAAAATGGGACGAGCAAACAAGAGGATGGGACTTTGAGGAGCACAGTCAGATCGCTTGAAGCGAGGAGACTCGGGCAAGCTACTCTCCGTCCGCCAGCATGAGGATCAGCTTGGCCACCAGGTCGAGGAAGGGGAATGCGCTTGACACCTCCTTCTCCTCGAGCACGAAACCCTCGCTGGTCTCGTAGCCATTGCACTTGAAGTCGACGAGGTAGACGGACGGCTCCATGGCGTAGATCTGGATATCCAGGCGCACTGCCACGACCTGGTACTGGCTGTCGTCGTCGGTCTTATTGACGGTCGTTTTGTCTGCGGAGACATCGTCGGCGCTCGCGGCGTTGTTCTTGACGGCCGACTGGCGGATGCCTTCGGTCGTCCAGCGCACCTGAATGTGCCATGGGTCAGCGGGCAGGCGGTACTTCTTGGTAACATCGTCGCGGCTGTTGCGCCGCATACCGCCGTAGCCGTCGTCGAAGCTGTCGTCACCACCTCTGCTGCTTCTGCGAGAAGCATGTTAGTGAATATAATCCTGACTGTCAAAACGAATAAGTAGTGCTGTAACTCACCCTCCCTCATCGTCGTTGTACTTGTCAAAGTCCTCGTCAACCACCCAGCTGCAGCCCAGGCGATTTAACGCCTTGTAGATGCACAGTAACGCGTCCCATGCCACGTTGCGTGACCGAATACCAAACTGCCACCTAACCGGCTTGGACTTCTTGGGCGGGTTGACGGGCGTCATGCCCTGAGGGCGTTTGCTGGACTCATCCAGCCGGATCTGGCTGCGCGAGTGCGGCCGCAGCCGCCGTGCTGTTTCTTCTTGCTCGGCCAGTGTCCGTGCCGGTGCGGGTGGCGCCTCGTTAGGGGCCAGCACGTTGGTGTTGACATTGCCGGCCATAAAGTCCTTATGATAGGCCGGCAAGCTGCTAGGCAGAACGCCGACCTTGGACACGTGCGGTCGTGGCGAGTTGCCGGTGCTGTTGGAGCCGATAGAGCGGCCCGAGGACATACCAAGGGGGCTAGCGCCGGGGTCGAGTTCGCCGCTTCCAGACACAGCTGCTGCAATAGAGCCGGTCGCGGAACTACTTCCCGATGTCGGAGATGTAGCGAAATACGGGTTGTCTGCACCAAAGTTGGCTGTATAGAGTTAGTACCATCATTTAACGCTGTATTTCCTAGGACTGTATACTTACGGTTGATCTGCATCAGCTTGTTCTCGCGAACAATCATGTAGGCGTCCTTGATGGCCGAAGGCTCGTCGGCCTCGAGGGCTTCTTGAACGTCCTTCTTGCCGTAACCCATGGTCTTGGAGATTTTGTCCGTGACTTCGTTGTGTAGCTTTTCCTGCACCTTCGTTGAAGCGTTGGGTGCGATATCGCTCGTTTTGATGGACTTCTCTGGGTCGATACCCGTGTTGAAGAAAGGCAGTGCGGGCGGGCGAAGGTAGTCGGGCAGGTCAACCAGGAACCACGGGTCCTGGCGGATCTCTTCGATCGTGGCACGCTGCACAGGGTTGACGACAAGCATCTTCTTAATTAAAGTTGCGGCGCCGGGGCTCATCCACGACGGCAGAATGTACGCGCCCTTGGCGATCTTGGCGAACAGACTGGGGATGTGGTCGTCGTCAAAGGGCAGGCGTCCCACAAGCAGGACGTACAGGATGACACCGCAACTCCACACGTCGACTTCAGGACCGGCGTACAGTTTGCCGTTGATGACCTCCGGGGCAGCGTAGTTGGGACTGCCGCAACTCGTCTTGAGGAAGTTGCCGTCTGTCATAATGTTGCTCAGACCGAAATCGGCAATCTTGACATTGAGCTTGTCGTCGAGCAGCAGGTTCTCGGGCTTGAGATCGCGATGCACCACGCGGTAGCGATGGCAGTACTCGACGGCACAGAGCATCTGCTGGAAGAAGCGTCGTGCCTCGGGCTCCGCCATACGGCCCTTTTTGACAATATAATCGAACAGCTCGCTGCCAGCGTACTCCAGCACCATGATGATGTCGTTGGAATCTTTAATAACAGTATACAGCTTGATGATGTGAGGATGCCGCAGCAGCTGCAAAAACTCAATCTCACGCTCGACGCGGCCCGTCATGTCACGGCTGATGAGCTTCTTGCGGGAAATGATCTTGAGGGCCACTTTCTGGCCGGTTGACTTGTGGATGGCCAGCTTGACCTTGCCAAACGAGCCCTCGCCCAAAGTGCGAACGACATTGTATTGGTCGAGCCGTGCATCGGTCGACTTGATGCGGTCCGGCAGGTGGTGGCCCTTGCTCTTGCTCTTGCCAGAGCTTGCCGTTCCGGCAGCGGCAGATTCAGCGCCTCCTTTTGCTGGCGACGAGCCATGGTCGACTACGTTGATGGTCGGCGTGGCATTCTGTCCACCCTGGCCGGCCGCGGCGAGTGCAGCATGCGAGCGGCGGCTCTGGTTGCGAGGCAGCGAGATGGACAGCTCCTCGTCTTCGAGCCGGCTGGGGCCCATGGTCGAAATCACGACGATACGGCGATAAACGGCAGCGTATTGTAGAGTGGCGGGCGTTCGTCGGTAAGTTGGCTACTAGTAATTGTCACTCTCCAAGGGAGATCGAGTCGGTGCTTGTGCTTGTGTTGCGTCGGGGAGTTGTCGTTGCGGGATGTGAATGTGGGATGTGGGCTAAGATTGTGGTTTTGCGGGTGGTCCGTGTCGTTCTGTCTTGGGGCGGGGCGAGGCGGGGATCGTGTGCGTTCGCTGCCAGTTCGAGTAACTCGAGAAGTCGGCGGCCGTCGACAGCGTCGTCGGCGAGCGTTGTCAGAATCGGGTACAGGGATATTGTTGGCGTCAATCAAAGGGAGAGCAGAACGGGATTTTGCTGCCCACTTTGTGATGCGATGCGAATTGGGACGAAAGGGTGGCAAGTGGTTGGCTCCTGCTGTGCCCTGGTTGATTGATTGGAAAGGGCAGGTTCGGAATTGGGACGGCGGGGGAAGGAACCCACGATGGACAGGGCGGCGGCGGGGAACAATAAGACAGTTGGCAGGCAGGTGCTAGCCACTATTGTGACCGTGACTGTTGCCAGGCCCTGGCAGCTTCTTTGCGGCTGTGGCGGCAGGGCGGGTCATCAATAGAGGGAGGCGACCTCGCCTGTAGTTGGCCGACAAAGGGTGACAACAAAAAAAATGATGCTGTGGCTCCTGGCACAACAGCTGCTATAGTGTGACTTGTGCCTGGTAGGACGCTGTATTATATCCCTTTAGCGGACTTAGCGTACTTGACACAGGGCGAACGAGTTATCGCTGGAATGCAGGCACCTCAAAGAAGGCAGGCACGAAGGGAGCAGTGTGAACTTTATGTGGCCAATACTGCACTGTGCAATGGCACTGTATGCATGTACCGCCCAGACTTCAGATTACTTTTTGATTATCGCAAATTCTCTTACATTAAATGGTTCATGAGAGATTGGTTCAACGAAATTGCAGCACCCCAATGGGCCTTATCCTGCACGAGCCAGCGGGACATCAGACGATAACAAGCGAGATATCTAAATTGCTGCCTACGGATTGACCTTGATTTCATATGATATTGGGTATCGTCGAACCTTTAACTAAGAGCATCGATGAGCTCCTTCTTATTATGGCGATAAAGCACAGCTTCGTACAGTGCCGATTTCCTCACACTGTAGCTGTCGCAGTGGCGCTCCCTGTCGTGACAGGATCTGCCAATTGCCGGCAAACACTATCGAAGCGACTGACGGAATGCGACTGGAGACAAAAGGATCCGAGCCAGGGATGTTCTGTTTCCTCCGCCTGCTTCAGCTTTGAAGCAGATGTCTGTGTGTTCTCTTTCGATCTTTTGGCTGCTGAATATCGCTGTATCGGATCGGTGGCGCTTCGGGGCCCATTTGCAAGGGACTTTGTGCGCTGTAATTACGCGGTAATACTTGGATGGGGCGCGCTCCGCCCGAAACGGGCAGGTGCACGTGCCCTGAAGTGCGGGTGGCGTAACCACGATGAAGCTCTTACTGTTTGCTGTTGCGCGTATCTGCACCGTCATTGGGCCTCGTCCAGTGAGAGAGCCCCTGAATCAGCCAATCTGTTGCAGATTGTTGGGAAGGCACGACTCGCCGCAAATGGTCTGGGCCTACGCCGCGTGTAAGACATACGAAAAGCGCACCCACTCCACCCGGGCAAGACAGCAAGTGCGATGGGGACATCGTATTATTTTTAGGAAACAAGTACGGAGTATCTCACGTCCTGTCGCTCTTTCCGTCTCTGGGCTGTCGCAAGCCACAAGAGACGAGAGACAAACCGGCAAGGAAGGACCATACCAAATCTCCCAAGAAAGTCCCAAGATCCCAAGGAAATCCCAAAATCCCCAATTCTCCAGTTCGGGCTTCGAAACACGGGGGCAACGCACATCATTATATTACCCACAGCTGCGCCCAGGGCCCCCTGTCCTCCCAACGTCTCCCTGGCCGTATTGCCTGTCCTCATTTCGCAGTTTTGTTTTCTGCAAGCATCTTGTCCCTGGTTGTTATTGCGGTCTTGTATTGTTCTCCTTTCTTTTCGACATCTGTTTGTTTGTTGTTTTCGACATTATCGCCAACTTCCTTTTCGGCCTCATTTGGCTTCATTTTTCGCCTCTTCAAGCTTCGACGCCAACTTCAAGACTCCCGTTTCAGATTTACGAGTACCCCATCAACACGACTACATACACCAGCCGCCCCCTTTCGGCACAGCATCGCCGTTGAAAAGATGCGCTGTGCCCCGTCGCCGCCATGGACGATCTCAAGACCATTGTGGACGACCGGGACCAGGCCGTGAGCCCCGGATCCGACTCTCCCAAGTTCCCCGCGCCCTCTTCTCCGTCTGGTTTCACTCCAGAACCTTCGCCGTTGCTCCCGCAAGAACCACAGCTCCAATCTCAACCAAAACCACGACCCTCGTCCTCTCCTTCTTCGACACTACCAAATCCTCCTCGATTTCCTCCAGGAACCACAAAACCAGCAGGCTCAGGTTCTGATGACGACGTTCCTACCCGGATCTTCCGGTTCCTCTCTACGGCAACTACCGAGTCGCTAAGTGCCGTCGGCGTCGGCCTAGCTGCAACAACATACTTTTTTCTCGGCCGAGTCGGTCTCGTCTTGATCGGCGCATTTGGCGGCGTTGCTCTCTTCGTGGCATGGGAGGCACGTAACCCTGATGTCACTCGCGCCATCCGCGGGGAGACAAGCTCAGACTTGCTTTCACGAGTCATTGAATACCGCAAAAGGGAGCAGGGCCAGGGTGAGAAGGAGGTTACTGAGGCAGCCTTTGACGCCGCTCAGGAGGAGCTGGCCCTCGGCCGTGCCTTTGAGAACTTCCGCCCAGAAACGCGCCAGGCACTAGACGGCCTCGTCGATGCGGTTATCCGCGACTACGTCAAGTGGTGGTACCAGCCGATCGTGCCGTCCGATCTGTCGTTCCCGCTAACCTGCCGCCGCGTGCTCACCTCGTTCCTCTTGTCGGTCTCGAACCATCTTAGCCGCAAGCGCCCCGCCGACGCATTCCTCGACTTCCTCACCAACTCCACCTCGATCGTAATCGTCCTCTTCTCGGAGCTGGCAACGGCGTTTTCCGAGCACGCAGCACAAAATCCACAACAGCAAGGCTCGGCACAGTCGCAAGGCCAGGGGCCGGACGCCAACCAGACGATCTCGGCCGCGGACGCCATCTACAGCTACCTGGCCTCCAACCCCAACTCGAACCTGGCCAACCTGCTGAGCCAGCGGCAGCAAGCAGCTAAGTTCCGCATGGTGGCCGACGACCTGCTGAGCTTCCTCGACCGACAATGCTACGACTGCGACCCAGCACGGACCTTTTTGAGGGAGATTGCAGCCACATCGGTCCTGGAGACGACACTGCAGACGTGCTCCAAGCCCGAGTGGATCAACGGCTGGATTGTGCACCTGCTCGAGGGCGGCGAGCCCGATTTTAGCCAGGCTATCGACGTTGGCATGCAGACTGCTAGCAGCGGTGGCAGCAACAGCAAGGATACCAGCAGTAACAACAATGCGGCCGCGACACACATGCACCACGCCTCAATCGACATTGACGGCAACGTGGGCAACATTGCCCTCCCAAAGAGCCGGCGCAGCTCGTTTGAGGCCGACAAGGCGCACTCGTCACGGCGTAAGGAGTCGGTTGCGCACAAGAAGCAACTTAGTCGGGCCGACGAAGAGATGGAAGAGGCCATAGAGGAGATGAAGCGCATGAACGAGATGATTGCCGCAGAAGAGGCACGCCGCACCACCGAGTCGAAGAGCGCCGCCGAGGCCGAAGACAGATTAGCCGATGCTATGCAGCACAACACCGATGAGTTGGGGATTCAGCCCGGCCAAACTACGGCCGAGGGTGAACGCAAAAACTCCCACGAGAACGGCTATCCTTCGCCCAGCGCCGCCTCTGACCAGATCTCTCCAAAGGCATCACTCAGCTTGTCCGGTGACGAACGCACAGCACGCACGGCAGGCACAGCGTCGACACCCATTACACCACGGTCCTCCACACAGGAGTCGCCGAGCCAAGCATCCTTTGCCAAGTCTGAGGCCACAAACAGCACAGCCGCGAGCAGCACCGATGGCACACCGGCCGCCGACCCAGCTGCTCAGTTTACCAGCTTCGACCAGCTTGTGCCGCCAGCGCGTGAAGAAGACGAGATGAGCGATTCTGACAACGGCAAGAAACAGCAGGCGCCACCACCTCTAACACTACACAATGCGAGCATTACAATCCACGACGAGCCAGTGTCGGACAAGGGCCGCATCAAGAGCCGCCCTACATGGGACTTCCTGATCCAGATCGAGCCGGCCAACGCACACTACCCGGGCTGGATGATTGTGCGCAAGTACGCTGATTTTGAGAAGCTTCACGAGGTTTTGCGACGGATTGCCACCATCTCTGGTGCCACAGCATTCACGGAACAGCACGGCATCCTGCCGAACTGGAAGGTGCACACGCGCGGATCGTTGCGGGGCGAGCTGGAGCGCTATGTGCGCGATGCCTGCTGGTACCAGCCGCTGGCCGAGAGCGAAGGCATGAAGCGGTTTTTGGAGAAGGACACAAACAACATGCCGGCCGGGTCCAAGTCCGGCCTGAACGCTTTCGAGGCGATGGGCAAGAACATGCTGGACGTGCTGTCGAACGCGCCCAAGGGCGTCGCAGAAGGCGGCAAAGTAGTAGTGGGCGGCATGACGGGCGTGTTTGGCAACCTGGGCAACTTGGGCACGAACATGGGTCTCGGCGGCGGCGGCCAGAAGAAGCAGCACGCCAGCTCTGGTTCGTTGGCAAACATTGCCGGCAGCCCTGCCGGGTCCTCATCGACATTGGCCAACGGTGCACCAGGATCGACAACATCACCACCTGCTTCGATCCTGCAGGATGTGACGGCTTACACGAATCGTCTGTCCGTCTCGACGCCTCCACGTATGGATAGTGGTCTTTCGGGCGCTGGCTCTCGGCGGTCACGCGACAGTATGGATAGCCAGCGGTCGTCGGTTGTGGCCGCCCAACCTGGCCGTAATATACCGATTGAGCGGCGTATGAGCTACCAATCGCAGAGTGGCCTGATAAGCTCAACTAGTGAGGCTGGTGAAATCAATGCCGACGGACGTGGACGAACCGACAACAGCAATATGTGGGGCGATTATATCCCTGTCAACAGCAGCAACCGCGGAAGCCAACATAACAGCCGTGCATCGTCGAGTGTAGGCTACCCACGGTCCCCCTCGAGCACAAGTCTAAGTGGCCAACGTCTGCCTCCCGGCGCCACAGCCACTGTCTTCCCAGCAGACCTGGTGGACGATATTTCCGGCACTCCTGTGACGTCCCCCGTTCATTCTGGCTCGTCCAACCACCTTACGAGCCCGACAACTGGCAACGGCGGCGCTGCATCTGGCGTGATCGCACCGCACGGAACACGGCCGTTGCACCGTGTGGCCACATCAGGCACGACGATTGCCAAGCAGTTTGCAGCCCTGACCGAGGGCGAGACCCGCGTGGCTGTGGAGCTTCTCTTTGCAGTGATCAACGAGCTTTACACGCTCTCGTCGGCATGGAACATCCGGCGCACGCTGCTGACGGCGGCCAAGTCGTTCCTGCTCCGCCCGGGCAACCCTTCTCTGGCATCAATCCAGAGTCTGCTGCAGACGTCTGTTCTCGACGCCAACACGACCGACGCCGGCATGGCCGGGTACCTCAACACTCTTCGCGAAAACACGCTGCCGACCGAAGCGGAGCGTGCAACGTGGCCCGCCGAGATGACGGCCGAGGAAAAGGAGAAGCTGCGGATCAAGGCGCGGCGCCTTTTGATCAAGAGCGGCGTCCCTGCAGCGCTCATGGGTGTCATGGGCCAGTCGGCGACGTCGGACGCGCTTGGCCGGATCTTTGACTGCCTGCAAATCGAAGAGGTGGCGCGGGGCCTCATTTTTGGCCTGATGCTGCAGGCAGCACGCATCGTGACGCACTAATCCGGGTGCCAACCTTTATTTCCTTGCAAGTCACCCTTATGTTGAACGTCTTACTGTGAACGTCTTAGTCTTTACACATCACCATTTTAATCACAGTTTCGGCTGTCCTCTTCGCTTCCGGTTTTTGCTGTTCTATTTCTCGCACTCTTTTTCAGCATCGCCCTCGGTCTATTTTTTTTTTTTTTTGGCGTTTTTAAACGGACGAGACGAAGCACCACCTCACACACATCGCCAACAACGAATATACGGACGGATCACACGCTCACAGACGTTAATTGTATGCTGCATTGGGGCACCTTTTTTGGAGTTGATTCACATGAAAGTTGGAAATCATGTTGGCATTGAATTTTGTCATTGGAAACAGCAGTTTTGGTTTTTGCAGCTCTACATTTCTTTTCTCTTTTTTTTTTGTAATTTGGTATTTCCAGTGTATTCTAGACGCTTGGATCTCGGTGTCGCGAGATGCTATCCAATGTACGATATTACCACGCTTTGGGCGCCATATTTTGGATATTTTGGATATATTCCGACGAGATGAACTAACCAGACTATGCTTCGAAACCCATTTACTGCTCGGCCCGACGAGCGGCCAGAATATGCTGGAACTCGGCCAAGAATCCACGGGTGTCGGCCTCGGCAACAGGCTGGCAAGTCTCGCGGGCCTTGCGAATGCGCTCCGAAGTCAGCAAGAAACTGCGAGGCAGCTCCGCATGGCCACCAGCACTGAGGGGAAGCGTCACCGTCACGGTCTCGTCGCTCCCGCCGGCCGAAAAGACTGGAGTCCAGCCCAGATCACGCTTGATCATGCCGGCGGCCGCCCGTCCACAGAGCGACGTCGAGGGCATGCCGTGGCCCGTGAAGCCGGCCGCCAAATACAGACCGTTGCCGCCGCTTTCTTCGCTGGGAATGTGTCCAACCCAGGGATTGGCGTCGCGCGAGAAGCCCATGATGCCCGTCCACTCGAAATCGGCCTCGAGCTGTGCAGGCGGTTCGCCGCTGCTCGTGTCGTCGCCGCCCACAGACAAAACGGGAGCCAAGTTGGCACGCAGATAGCCCGCCACAGGCGTCTCGACCTCGTCGTCGCGCCACTCGCCGACACCAGCACCGGCTGCCCGCTGCCGACCGCCGCCCCAGATGAAATGGCCGCCCAAAGTCGAGGGAGAGGAGGACGACGAGAAGGAGGACGAGAAGGCAGAGGCAGAAGCGGTTCCACTGGACGAGGTGGCCGAGGCGTGGGCAGGCTGGCCACTGCTGCCAGTGCCCTCTGTGAACGGCCGCTGGACAAGATATTCGTCGCGGTTGCCGCCATGCGCCTGGCCACGATCGTGGCCGACAAAGACGTAGCTGTGGGTCAAACGGTCGGCAGGCGTGTTCGTGCTTGTGGTGGTGGTTGTCGTCGTGGTCTGTTGCCCGTCTTCTATCCGGACGACGCTGATGCTCGACTTGGATGCGCCGTTGGCCGACGAGGACGACGCCGATGTCCTCAAAGTACTCGCGCCAGCAGGAGCACGCTCGACGGTCTGGGTCGTCTCGACGCTGGTGCTGCTTCTGGGCGGCACAAGCGCCGCAACCTGGGCACGGACAGGCACGACAAGGTCGGCAAGACTGCGCGGCAGCAGGTGCGACGAGTAGCCGTTGGTGGCGAGCAGCACGGCGCGGGCGCGGACTTTGCCGCGGGGCGTGTCGACGATCCACGACTGCGCGGCCTCGTCTCTCTTGACGCCGAGGGCGGGCGTGTTGGTCTGGAGGTTGAAGGCGCCCGACGCGGCATGCTTGTGCACAAGGCGCTCCAGCACCCACGCGACCAGCTTGTACGGCCACACAGACGCGGCGTTGCGCTGCACAAGAGCGCCTGCCGCGCCACGAAGACGGAGGTCGTCGAGGGTGGGTCCTGTTCCTCTGGCCGCGCGTTTCTTGACGACGGTGATCTGGTCCGCCAGGTCGGGCCGCTTCTCTCTCAGTGTCGACACAAGCTCCTCGGCCAGCGCAAAGAGATCCTCGTCCAGATAGGCATGGACGCCGCCGCCGGGCAGAGTGCGCCAGTCGCACGGCACATTGTTCTCGGCCACAAAGCGCTCCAGGAAGTGGAACGTCGCCAGCTCAAAGTCGGACACGTCGTACGCCGACGAGTACACCATAGGCTGGCAGTGGCCGCCGTTGCGTCCCGTGGCACCGAAACAGGCCTCGCGGGCTTCGAGCAACAAAACCTTCAAGGGCGGCTTGGACGTGTCTTCCAGCAGAGCGTCGGCGGCAAAGCTGCCCGTGATGCCGCTGCCGACGACGACGACGTCGACTTCGGCCGGGAGATCGGCTGTTGTGCGGTGGCCAAGCAGCACTTTGGACGGGTCCTGCAGCCAGTACGACGTCGACGGCTTTTCGCTGGGCAAGCCGGCGACAGGGTGGGCAGCAGTGCCGGCGGCGGCAGAGTCGGCAGCAGCAGCCGTGCTGCCCTCAGGCACCTCTTCATAGATGGTCATGATGGAGGTTGTGTGAGATAAGGTATATAAGATATGATTTGAGGGGGTTGGTGGAGCGAAATGGAGTGAGAGTATTGGTCGCTGTATATTTGGATATTTTGGATATTTTGGATTTATGAAATGTTGTGGGTTTCTTCCACATGAGCCTCTTCCCATCCACTCGCCGATTCTTATATTGCTGGTGTCCTGGATTGAAAGCTGGGGACAGCTGGAGACGGGCAACAGTTGACTGGTGAGGGGAAGCTATCGCGTTGCAGACGGACGAATGACGTGGGCCGCCCTAGGCTCCTATCACCAGAAGAGGAAGCTATCGCTGGCATGCAAGTGCCTTGAACGCTGCTAAACTCGAGACACTGCAACACTGCGACATACGACATTAAAACGTATCCTCCATACGCAATAGCGGCTCGTCATTCCTGGCACCCTTTAACAACTTCTTCAACAGATTCACAACGAAAATGACGTTGATTAGCATTTGATCTGAAGCCAACTGTTGAATTCTCGAGACACCCTGTTACAATACAAATTGGGCTGTAATTGGGCTTAGGGACGGGTAGTGGCAGGATAGCTTATACAGACTTGGCACTGCAACGGCAACTTTAAACTGACATGCACACTCGGAAGGCTTTCGAAACAGTAGGCGGATGGATAAAACTGGCGATGGATTGGTAATAGAGACGGAAAGGAATGTTGAAGAACAGGTGACGACCAGAGGTGACGAATAATAACGAAAATTAGGCAGGCTGTCTTCAATTCATTTTTTTTTTTCTTTTCTTTTTCTTCTTTTTTTTACATAAAAATGCCTTATGTTTCGTCATGGTATATTTTAAAGTAAAACACAACCGTACATCCAGATACAAAGATCCAGCACTGTGATCGTGGTCATGAAAAGGAAGGGAAGATGAATAGTCAAGGAAACAAATAATCTAGTAGATCCACGTATATAACTGCTTTCCCACTTACCACTATCACTCTACGTATCCAGTTTATGTTTCATATTTCTTTCATTGTCATTCTGTCGTCTTTTATGTATCGTCCGTGGAATATGATCAGACCGGAAACGAAAAAGCAAATCCATGTAAATCCAGCACAAAGTCTAGGGCTTCCTCCTTTCGTCCTTCATGCAAATTCCACCTTTTTTCACCAGCTGAAGACCACGAATCAAGAAGAAAGCGTGTACGGAATGGATGATCCCAAACAGGTACGCAAACAAGCAAAAACCAACGTCCCCAGAAACAACAATCCCCTTAACCCTGCTGCTTCTTTCTCTTGCCGACCTGGGCAGAGAAACCGGTCTTGATGGCCGTGACGGACCGTCTGGATCCGCACGAGTTGCAGGTGATAAAGTACAGACGGTTCTCGCCCTTGCTGAGCTCGGTGTCGGGCGACTTGCACGTTTTGCAAACGACGTATTCGACTGGGGGCGGGGTTAGCAACAGACAGGCAATCATCAAAAAGCAGCGGATAGGACAACTCACTAATATATTTCCGCAGGACGTTCTCGATCTGCTTCTGCTGGAAGCGACCACGAATGACGAGTCGCCGGCTGCCGTCGACGGAACCGGTAGTACCCAATTCGGCAAGCAGGTAAAGCGTAATGTGGTCTTCTGTGCGCTTCATGCGCTTGGCCACCTCGGTGATGTTGGCAAAAATGGTCTTCTTGTTGCCTTCGCGCATGCACTGCGGCGGCGGGATCTTGTAGCTGCGCGAGCCGCTGGTCGCGTGGTCGGGGTTCTTGAGCTCCAGGACGTGGTAGAAGCGCGACAGCAGCATGGCGAAGGGGATGGGCGGCGTGGCGGCGTCGTGCTGCCAGATGCCGGTGCCCTTGTCCATGTCGCCCTCCTCGACCTCGACGGCCTCGTCATCGCGCAGCTCGAGCGCCTTGAGCTTCTCGGCAAACTCGTCGCCCTCGCCGGCGCCGGCCTTGTCCTTGCTCGACTTCTTCTTCTTCTTCTTCTTGAGTGACAGGTCGAGGCCGCCGTCGTCGCCCGTGGCCGGTGCTGCGTCGTCGCCGCCCTCCTCGTCGGCCTTCTTCTTTGTCGACTTCTTCTTCTTCTTCTTGAGCAGGCTCAGGTCGAGGCCGTCCTCGCCGGCAGCGGCGGCGCCATCAGCGCCCTCGGCGGGCTCGGTAAAGGACTCGAGAGCGGCGGACAGCGGCTGTGTGCTGGGGCTGTGCGACACGGCCGTGTCTTTTGTGTCGTCAATGGCCTCGGTCGAAGGCATGGTGACTGTCCCGTCGGCGTCGATAACAAGGGCTTCTTCGGTGAAAGCAACGGACTTACGCGGTTTGCGTTCGGTTGTCTGTCGTGGGGGGGGGGGAGGAGTTGGTGTTAGATAGTGGGTTTTTGTTGATAGAGAGAGTGATGCAAAAGACAGATAATGAAAAATCGTCACGAACGGTCCAAACGAGAAGAAACAAGCCCAGATAAAGCGGGGACAAAAACGGGGTGATCGAAGGGGGGGTGGTTGAGAGGTTGAGAGTAGAGTGAGGATAGAAAGAGGCAAAAGCCAAAGGTCAAGGCAAAAGAAAGGAGTCACTCGTGCGCTGTGTCGTGCCTCGTAATTTTTTTCTCGTTTTCCTTTGACTGGGACAATATTTGGCCCATTATTTTTGCAGCGCGAAATAGCACACACAAAATGCGCCAAAATACGCCAAAATACAGCAGCCGTGGCGGGGTTGCGTTGACCAACGAGAAGGCGGGGCGACAACGAGGGCGAACTAGCCTTCTGAGTCATCCAGGCCCTCCCTTCCACTTCCTTCCCATTGTGGATTGTGGATTCTTCCATTGACAGTGAATTGATTGTGGGAGGTTTTCGGGGTTTCTGGTGTATTATTCTGATGCAACCAGGACAGGAAGGCGCGCTAGCGCCCAATCGTACCTGCACTTGCAGTGACTGACTGACACTGTAGACACCTTAAAGGGGCAAAGAAGGGCAAAGAATAAGGAGAACAGGAGCAGAATAACAATGTAAGGATACTGGGATTGAAGGCCGGGATTTGCAGCGATACAAGTAGGCTGGCGTGTGAGAAAGGCCAAAAGACGACGGCCAAGTCAACATACAGGTAGCTCTGTGGTCGCCATATTTGCGGTTGTGCCTGCACGTGTGCAGGTTTGTCCTATTTGCTGGGGAGAGGGAGGAATACCGGATAGTGCTGTATGTGCCGTTCGTGGGTTTCGCTCCGGATGTCGAGGCAAAAGGACCGTTGGAAAAGCCGGGAACAGGCTGTGATTGTGCGGCGGAAAAGAGAAAAAGAGGGTGGTGTAATGAACAATGGCAGTCTTGTTTCAGCCAATCCGCGACAAGAGGTGTAGCAGTATCAATGCAGGCAATGTGGTGACGGATGCAGGTAGCTGGAAGAGGGATCGGAAGGACGGGCGTCGAGATCGTTGTCGTCGTTAATTTGGAGATGATGGAATTCGTGGAAGAGAAGATGATCGACGAAAGAAAGAAAAAGGAAGCTCCAAAGAATAAATGTCAGAGGCGAGGTTTGTTCATACGAGGAAGGCACCAAACGGGGAAAGAGCAGTGACTGTTAAGGGTGCTATTGCCGCACCACGAACATGCGACAGGAGGGGCCAGCTGAAGCTGAGGAAAGCGCGTTCGGGGCATTCTGCGGTCTTCCTTCTTCGTAGTGGGCTGTTGCCGTCACCAGGGTCACTCGTTCGTTGTTTGTTAGGGCGATCAGGTGATTTGGCGGACTGACCAATCAGAGGCAGCAATCGAGGCCCCGCGGCAAGCTGGGGAGCTTCCACGACGTAACTTAGCCGAGCGCGCACTGACGACCGACGAAAGACGACAGTTGACGACACACATCCGTCAGTCCTCCACACAGCGCACAATGTCTTCCGAATCAATAGCACTACCCGGCACGGGCTCGGACTTGTCGGCGTCGACGTCCGAGTCGTTTGTCCTGGCCGACCCGTCGGCAACGACCACTCTGCCGCCGAGAGACGGCGTCTATGGAGACGAAGAAGACAACGAGGATGCCGAGCTCGACTCGCTGCCGTCCATCTCCACGAGCGTGCTGAGCCCCTCGGACGACGGCTCGGACGACACGTCCGACGCCCAGCGCGAGTGGGAGGCCAGTCTCGAGCAGCTGCAGCTGATGCTGACGATGGTGCTTGTGCCGTTTGCCGGCAAGTACCTAGGCCGCAAGTTTGCCTACTGGAGTGAGTACTCTGGATGATACTCTGAGAAAACGAAATAAATAGCTAACGAGTCCAGGCTGGGCACGGTATATGGAGTGGGCACACGACGTCGAGATCCGGTGGACGAACAAGAAAGCGTTCAATGTGGCCGGCGCTGTTGGAGCTGCAGCGACTCTGTGAGGAAAGAGAGTTCCCAGAAGCCAGAGTCACAGATGACAATAACTACGCATCATACTTTGCTTTGATTTTTGCCCCTATTTTTCTACATTTTATTTCTACGAAAACGGCGTTATAGACGGATCTCAACAGCATTTTGTACATACATCAAATCAGCATATATTACACCCGCATCATGTCCACCACATGTCCGCACATACACAGGAACGCTAACAACATAGGAACAGAGAGCATCCTTGTTTTCGTTTTTTATGAATTTTTATTTTGGATATCATAAGTCGTTACTGGCTAAGAAAAGCAAAGATATCAAACTAATAACCTGGCAGGAGGAAACCATAACTCAGCAGACTTTCAGAATCCAGCAATCTTTCAGCAATTCATCCGCTCAGCGTGCTTAGTCGACAACCGGCGGCAGCACCGAGTCGCCCTTGGCCTTGGCTTCGATCATAAACAGCTTGAAGCCGGCGCTCATCTTGATCACAGCCCGCAAGTGCGACTCTGTGACCGCCACTTGTCCCTTACCGTCGTTCTGCTCGCCCTCGACCTCCTTGCCCTGGTTGGATGCACCAGGAAGCGTGTACGCCGAGGCCTTGTCCAGAGCGTCGGCCTCAGCCAGGGCCACGGCCGTCTGCAGCGCGTTGCGGATCTCGCGGCCGTTGAGCGCCAGCGAGTGCACTTGGGCGTCTTCATACGCATACTCGCGAGCACTGCGCAGCACATAAATGCGGCCGCCACTGTCGCGCTCGATGCGCGCAAAATGCTGCATCCAGACGCGGCGACGGCTCTCGGCCGACAGCGGGCTGTAGTGCAGGGCGACGTGGATGCGGCTCGTGAAAGCGTCGTCAAAGGTCTCGACGCGGTTGGTCGTCAAGAAGAGAACGCCGCGGAAGTACTCGAGCGCGCGCAAAAAGACCGACACGAGACCGTTGCGGCGCAGGTCGCTGGCACGGCGCGCCTCCAGGAACACGTCGGCCTCGTCGAGCAGAACGAGCGCGCCATAGCGCTCACCCAGTCTGAGGTAGATGTCAAGATTGTGCTCGACGACGGAGGCGTTCAATTCCGTGCTAATATCGCCCGACGTCAGAGCCAGAAGCGGCCGCTGGGCGAGCTCGGCAATGCACTCGGCCGTGCACGTCTTGCCGACGCCGGGGGAGCCGTGCAACAAAAAGATACGGCCCTCGCCCTTGTTCTTGACGATGTCACGCGGCCATGGCGCGACACGGCCGCTGTCATAGTTCTTGTGGCACGAGTCCGCCGCACCACCGTCCACCGACTCTGTGCGCCCCTTGACGTCGTGGGCAAACTTGCCGACCAGCGCACGCACCGTCGTCTTGATTTCAGGGTCGAGCACCAGGTTCTCAAACGCCTCGTGGTCCGTCTTGACGGGCCGAAGCTCTGCCAAGTGCACAGTCAGCCACTTGCGTGTGGACAAGAAGAATGCTGGCACCTCGACGTTGCACAAATGGTAGAACAGATCCGATGTCGGCGTCTTGCCCGAGCCCATAAACACGGCCGAGAACTCAAAGAAGCGGCCGGGCTTGCGAGGCTCGGCTTCCGGGTTGTCCCAGCACACGTCGCAGGCACAGCGCGGCTCAAACTGCATCACCATTGCGGTATCGACAAGCTGTGGCGGCGGCGGCGGGCGTGATCCCATCGGAGCGCCGTTGGGGCCCACTGTGTTGTGTGGCCCGCCGTGTCCTCCGAATGCGCCATGAGGAAGCCCGGGTGGCGGCGGAGACTGCAGGTTGCCAAACTTGCTGAAGCCTGTCAAGTCGGCCACCACACGCTCGACGTGCTCGTTCCTCGTTTGAGCCATGGATGTATTCCCCCCATTCTCGGCATTCTCGCTCAACTGATCCCCGCCTACGTTCTCGTCAATGGGAACGGCAAACTCCTTGTATGCCGGGCCTTGCAGCAAGCCCCAGAACTGGCGGCCCAGCTTGATCTGCCAGTCGGCCATGCTGAGCCCGTCCTGCAGCTCGGGCTTCTCCACGAAGAACCGCGCCGGAATCAGCGGCAGCTCCTGGATCGCCTGCTCGCCCGTAAACTGCTTGATGGCAAACGTCGCCGCCTCGCGCTTGAGGGTGGTGCCGCCGCCGTACGCAAGACTCCAGCAGTGCACCCGCAGCTGCGTCGGATCCACGTCCACCGACTTGATAATGTACGCCCGCCAGTGCATCGGGGCCTCGGTGCGCCGCGGCTGCCGTTTGGAGTACACAATCTCGTGCGGCTTATACAGGAGCCAGCTCATGCTGAACGTGGCCATGGGCGGGCTCTGTGCGTACAGCTTCTCCTCGTCGCGGCATTGGTCGCCGAGCGTCTTTTGGAGATAGTCGAGCAGCACGTCGATGTGCCTGGCCGTCGTTTCGCGCTGTTCGGCGCCGTGGCACTTTGGCTGGTTGTCGCGGAAGCGGGCCAGGTCCTCGCGCATGTGGTACAGCTGGGAGTACGGCTCCTTGAGCTGCGGCTTCGAGTGCGTGCTCTCGTTAACGGCGTTGATGGCGTCCAGCAGGTACTCCGAGTGGATGATCATGCGCTTCGAGTCGACCGATGTGACCGTGAACCGCTTGCGCACGGCCTCGATCTCGCGCTTCTGCGTCGCCTCGCGAGTCTTTTTCTCTTCGTTCTCTTTGTTCTCTTCGTTCTTTTCGTCGTCGTCATCATCGTCGGCTTCCGCTTCCTCCTTGGCGTGGTCGGCATCGATCTCCTCCCCGTCACTGCTGTCCTCCTCGGACTCGGCTTGGTGGTAAATGTTCTTGAAGGGCGACAGCCGCGCCTTGGAGTTTTCGGACGCGCAAACGGCCACAGTGCGGATCTCAATCACCGGCTTGCCCTCCGCCTCGTCCAAGTCACTCGTCGTATCTGCGCCGTCGGTCGTCACCTTCATCTCCCGGTTCGACCCAATGGTGCCATACTGGCGGCGGGACGAGTCCACATAGTTGACCGAATAGAGCACTTCGGGGACCTTGTTGGCGCCCCAACCGTTGGAGTAAACGGGGATCCCGTCAGCCGACTCGGCCGAGGAAGAGTAGGAGACATCGTCCTCCCAGTCGTACGGTTCGGCAGTGCGAGGCATGGCCGGCTTATAAGGACGGCCCGTACTATGCGTCGAGAGGGATCTAATGGTAGATAAAAATGTGTGACAAAATAAAATGGAAGAGATTTGCAGTAAACAGCCAGAGTTGCAAGACTGACCGTGCACATCTTCTGCCCTCCTTTTGTAGTGGTCTGTTGCAGGTCTTGGCTGGCCAAGGCAGTTTTAGGCAGCACGGGGTCTCAGCCTGACCAGCCTTCCGATCCCTGTATGGCTGCATTGTCCTCCGCACCGCGCCCATCTAAATGTCGGAGAATGTGTGCGCACTACACAACGTGCATGACAAGCCGTATTGTCCCAGCTGAGGCCGACCGGCTCGCCCAATAGCACTGCCAGCTTGGCCCGAAGCGGTCGCATCGAAGGATTCGGAAGCGTGCAGACCGATATTTGAGCAGAGCCTCTTTTGTGTGGGCACTCGACCATAACGGGAGTTTCTCCGCCTTTTCGTCTACATTTTTGTGAACTGTTAGCTGTTGCTCATGACATAATTAAACTAGCCGCAAGCCAGGCTATATCCAACAGGAAAAGTACAATGTATCCAAGATAAAGTAAACAAGTAAGTATTCAAAAGACAAAAAAGTGCGAATTTCAAAAAAGGTCAACTGCATGAAAAGAATATGTATAGAATGAGAGAGCAGAATCTCAAAACGCCTCCAACGCCGCTGTGCATGGTTCGTCCGTCGTCTTGTCGTCGTTCTTCGTCTTCGTCTTCGTCCTTGTCTTCGTCTTTGTTTTCCGCCGCCTCTTTTCTATGGGTCGCCCCATCTTGCTAACCATCCGCAGAATTCGGCTCTCCGTACTTGCGAGCTCTCCGTTTTGGCCTGGCCGTAGCCCTGCCGTATCGGCGCCCTCCAAGCACTTCAAGCAAACTCTACTGGACGGCAGCAAAGTCTTTTTTATGTCTCTTGTGTTACGTAAAAAAGAAAAAAGAATAACAAAACCTGAAAGCTAGTGTCCTCCTGCCAAAGTCATCAAAAATAGTAAGCCAAAAAAACAAAAGAGGTAATCAAGAAAGGTAAAACTTTTCCAACCCCGGTTCTCCTAGCTAAGTCGTCAACAGTCGGCAACAGCCGTCAACAGTCGTCGAGCACAACGAAGTCCACGCTCTTACACGTAGAGCTTCTTCTCGTACGACTCCATGTTGACGCCGCCCTCGAGCTGGGCGCTCGCCGTGCGGATCTCGAAGCGCACCTTGCCGGAAGCCACGCTCTCGTGCAGCTCCCGCAGGCTCTTGATGCCGCTGTCCTGCATCGAGTGCTTGACACCGGCAGCCAGGTACGGCAGGAACTTGTTGATCGAGCCGCGGTGGGCAACGGCACCCGACACACCCTGGGCAACCAGCACGCTGTCGCCCTCAGAGAAGTAGCGGGCAGTGCCGGCGTTGCTCTTCTGGCTGTCCTTGCCGCCGCCGCCGGCCTTCTTGTCCTGCATGGCGTCAATGCTGCCCATGCCGCGGTAGGCCTTGACCAGCTTGCCCTCGCGGGACACAAACGAAGTGCCGGGCGACTCGGTCGTGCCGGCCAGCAGACCACCCATCATGATGGTCGAGGCGCCCAGGGCCAGGCCCTTGACAATGTGGCCAACGTTCTGGATACCACCGTCGGCAATGCAAGGAACACCGAAGCGGGCAGCGAAGGCGCAGACGTTGTAGACGGCAGTGGCCTGGGGACGGCCGACAGCCATGACCTCCTGCGTGATGCAGGCAGAGCCACTGCCCATGCCGATACGCAGACCGTCGACGCCAGCGTCAATCAGGGCCGCAGCCTGCTCCCGGGTCACGACGTTTCCGCCAATGACGTCCAGGCCGGGGAACGTGGCCTTGACATACTTGATCATCTCGATCTGGTACATGCTGTTGCCCTGGCTGCTGTCGAGGATGACAATGTCCAGGCCGGCGTCCACCAGCTTCTGCAGGCGGATCTTGTCCTCGGGCCGGGTGCCGATCGAGGCGGCGCAGATCAGCTGCTTGGAGTCGGGCAGCTTCGAGGCCAGCGGGAAGTGCAGGTTCTTGGTCAGATCGGAGCGCGAGATCATGGACACAAGGTTGCCCTCCTTGTCAACAATGGGCAGCTTGCCCTTCTTGGACGAAGACAGGATCTTGTTGGCCTCGACCAGCTCAACACCGGCAGGGGCCGTGACGAGCTCCTTGACCATGACGTCGGAAACGGGGCGGGACGGGTCATCCTCGAACTGGATGTCGCGGTTCGTGACAATACCGAGGAGCTTGGAGCCCAGGGTGCCGTTCTCTGAGAGTTGGGTTAGTGACGGTCCATGGCAGGAAGCATCAGAAACAGAGAGGGAATGTGATGAAGACAAGGTTTGTGCCAAGAGTCATAATAATCTTTGTTATCCCCATGGCGTTATGCCGTTGACGGTGGAACGAAAGTTATAATAAAAAAGTGGTAATAATCATATCAAGGCGGGGTAGTCGGTAAAGACTGGAAGAAATGCAGAAAAAAATCCAAAGAAAAAAGGGAAAAAAAAAGAAAAAAACAAAGAAAGATTGCTTACCAGTCACGGGGAAACCACCGAAACCCCACTTCTCCTTCAGAGCTCTGGCCTCGCCAACAGTCGTGTCCACCTTGATTACGACAGGGTCGAGAATGAAGCCGTTCTCGTAACGCTTGACCTTGCGGACCATGTCGGCCTGTGCATCGGGTGAGCAGTTGTGGTGGATGACACCCAGACCGCCCTGTAGAGCCATGTGGATGGCCATCTCGTGCTCCGTCACTGTGTCCATGGGAGACGAGACAAAGGGCGTCTTGAGCGTGATCCGCTTGGTAATGGGCGAGTCGAGGCCCACCTCGGAGGCAGGGAAGCCAATGTAGCCGGGCAGAACGAGGAAGTCGTTGTACGTCAGGCCGCCGTGAACGCGGGCGTTCATCAGGTCCTTGATGCCGAGGCCATCGCGCTCCTCGTACTCATCGAGAGTCGCCAGGGCCTTGGAGGCGCTCAGGAAGGTGTTGATACCGTTGACTGCTTCAGGCATATTTGCGGTGTGTGGAAGAGGCTGAGGCTGTTAGCAGGAGAAGCGAACGAAATGGGAGAGGACTCCTGGAAATGGGATCGAGGGGTCGTTCTTTTGTCGACGAGAAAAGAGACGAAAGGGAGAGACGATCGACAGGCCACGTTTTGGAGGGGAATGTCGCGTTTTCTTGCCAGAAAAAGAATGCGTACCTTTGAAGAAGAGAGTTCGGATCAAAAGAAACAGAGTATTGAGTTCGAAGACGTCTACAGATTGGACTTTCGACCAGTGGCAGTTTCACGTACCGTTCGTAGTTCTCTTCTCCCCATTAGAAGAAAGAAGGAAAAAAGGAAAGTTCGCTTGCTTTCGTCGCAGGCAAATTTTTTTCCTTTATCGCCGTGGCAGAAAAAAATTAAAGCGGGGCGGACGCGTTGTTCAGGCTTAGTCAATATGACAATTAAAAGGGCGGTGGCAGGTGCCAAAGTGGCAGCGGTGGGCCAATTCGCCTTCACGCGACTTGGGCTCATAACGGTGTGCGTTTTGCTTGTTTTTCAACGATGAGGAAGTCATTGTTTATGCCGCCAAAGACCGACCGATAATCGGCCTGTCGAGGCACGGCGTCCAATTGAACGCGGGAAATTGAGACTCGAGATCTCGAGGTGGATGATTGCACGTGACACAGCCAGATTGATTGTTTACAGCTCATTACATTTTATCGCACATTGGGTCTCACGACGATAAGGCTATCTAGCGCCCCGGTAAGTGAGACCAGGTTTCATGTAATTAACCAGCCCGCCTCGACACAGCAGGTGGACCGTGCGCAAAGTGCACTCAATGTGCCGTGGCCAGGGCCCCTTGTGACGTAGAGTACGCTAACACAAAAGTCCGCCCAAAGGCGGCAGGCGCAATGTAAACAAACAAGACGACCCGATCTCCGGGGCGACAGGCCACCCAGATCAAGCAAGAACCCTCCCCGCCCACACCTTCCGCACGCAAAGGTCATCGCAATAGCGCGGCCCAGCTATTGACCAGAGGCTCCTTCTTCCTTCTTGTTGCTTTGCGCTCTTGCTGTTTCTGGCCGTGCTCCATTCTGGCCCATTTTGTCCGAGTTTTCCCTCCCAACTCTAGACCTGGCCCAATACTCCCATCCCATATTCCAACACTCCACTGCCCTCTTTGTCGTTGGCATGCAAAGTTTCATTTCTCGTCATCTTTTTCGATACTCTTTTCTCTTCACCCTACGAGTACGTGCTGGTCTTCTCTTTGTAGCCAGTGTGTCCATCTTCTTCAATCCGACGCTAGAAAGCACGCGCGACGCAGGTGCCGTCTCGCTGTGATCTCGCGATCTTGTGTTTTTGCTTCATTTCTCGATTTGTTTTCTTTTCCTATCGTTCCTCCGCCAAGATACCATTTTCTCTTCCGTTAAACACAACACGATCTCAGCATCGCCAACCCACCTACGCCCCATCGCATCACCACGTTCTTCCTCACCCAAAGGCTCATGGAAGCCGACGGAGCTGCCAGCAGTTATCAAAGCTGTCATTGACAACCCGCCGGACTTCCCAACCCTCACATCCGACGCCACAAACATGCACCGACCACATCCGCTCCGGCAGTCACAGACGTTTGACTACTCTGTCAACCGCCAACCATCAACAGCGTCATCGTCTGCCTCGTCCGGCTACTCCAACGCTTCTTCCGGCTATTCCAACGTCTCTGATCAGAGCTCCGCTGCCAGTAGCATGTCATCGTACTCTGGCGCGTACTCGTCGCTGGGCCACAAGCGCGGCAAGAGCGAGGCCGCCCGACTCACCACATCCTTCTCCAACCTCCAGGTCTCGTCGCCGCCCAACGCCCATGGAGAGAACATCTACGGAAATGCCCGGCGATCACTACGTCCACTGCCCCAGGCGCCAGCAGCTTCGGGCCCTGCGCCGCCAACGTCACCAGTAAAGAGCCTTGCCCGTCATGACCGTGGCCAAAGCGTCGATATTGGTGCACTCTCAAGTACCAGCCACAACAGCTACGGCAACCACAACAACAATGCTGAAAACGACCGCTTTGGCAGCAACAAGCTTCAAGCACCGCTCTCCGCTATTCGCCCCAACTCAATGCTCCTTACTCGCTCCGACTCGATCAACAGAGGCGGCAGTGTAGCTGTTGCCCATGCGAACGCGCCTCCAACTCTCATGCACGCACACACAGCACCAATTGCGGCGCCCGACTTCCAGACCCTCGGCAAGTCGTCCACAAATCAGCTGCGCACACTGTCAAAACTGGCGCAGTCTGGTTCTGCAGACGACTTTGCCCTCGCCGCAACATCACAAGAAGTCGTCGGTCTCCGCGGGCGGCGAAGACTCCAAAATGCTGCACCCGCCAAGTCTGGTGGTCGCGGTGGTGGTGACTGGAACTGGATGGAAAAGCAGAGGCAGTTCCTTCAGGCCTACGAGTATCTCTGTCATATCGGTGAAGCCAAGGAGTGGATTGAGGACGTCATCCACCGCACCATCCCACCGATTGTCGAGCTCGAAGAAGCACTACGGGATGGCGTCACACTTGCTGAGGTCGTGGCTGCTCTCAACCCAGACCGGCCATTCCGCATCATCCGCCACCAGAAGCTCCAATATCTCTACTCCGACAACATTGCCAACTTCTTCCGCTACCTCGACGAGGTTGAGCTTCCCGACCTATTCCGCTTCGAGATGATCGACCTGTACGAGAAGAAGAACATTCCCAAGGTCATCTACTGCATCCACGCTCTAAGTTGGCTGCTCTTCCGCAAGGGCATAGTCGACTTCCGCATCGGCAACCTCATTGGCCAGCTCGAGTTCGAACACCATGAACTGGAGGCAGTGCAGAAGGGCCTCGATAAGTTGGGTGCCAACATGCCGAGCTTCGGCAACATCGGGGCCGACTTTGATGTTGAGCCTGAGCCTGTGGAGACAGAGGAGGAGCGCATCGACCGCGAACTGGGCGAGAACGAGGCGTCCATTGTCGACCTGCAAGCACAAGCCCGCGGCGCTCTCGTGCGGATGCGGCTGGGCCAGACAATGCAGCAGCTGTGGGACGATGAGAACTGGCTGATTGACCTGCAGGCCCGCATCCGTGGTGACTTTGCCCGGCAGGTGATTGACTACCGCATGCAGATGCGACGCTTCGCCGTCAACCTGCAGAGTGCTGCGCGCGGCTTCCTTGTCCGCCAGCGGCAGCATCAGAAGGAGTATTACTTGGAGAGCACGGAGGGGGATATTCTTGAGCTGCAGAGCATTATCCGGGCCAACAAGGTCCGCAACCAGGTACGAGACATTCGTTCTCAGTTGGAGCATGCTTCAGGACCCGTGCGACACATTCAGGCTGTTTTCAGGGGTTACCTGGCGCGCAGAGAGATGCTTTCTCAGAAGCAAGATGCAAAGCACGCGGCCGGCTCGGCCACGGTTTTGCAGGCTGCCGTTCGCGGTATGCTGCTGAGAAGGCGCCTGGAGGACGAGCAGGCCGCTCTCTTCGCCGAGAGCGACGCCATCGCCGACCTCCAGGCCGCCGCAAGGGCTATGCTAACGAGACACCAGGTCCACCTGCAGAAAGAGGCGCTTGCCCAATTCGCACCCCAGTGGGAGAAGTTGCAGGCTGTGTCAAGAGGCAACGCTGCCCGGCAGTCCGTGTCTGCCCTCAAGGCCGAGCTGCGCCAGCACCTGCCTCAGATCGAGTCGCTCCAGGCCTGTGTTCGCGCCGCCGCTGTTAGACGCAACGTCGTCGATACGCTGGAGCGCCTGGACGAGTGCGAGTCTGAGATTATCGAGGTGCAGTCCCGTGTCCGTGGTATGCTCGAGCGCCTCCGGGTCGCTGGCGATCTTAATGCACTTTCTGCCCAGGAACCTCAGGTCACACGCCTGCAAGCACATGCCCGCGCTTTTATCTTCCGCCAGAAGCACTTTGCTTTCCTGGAGGATCTGCGCTCCAATGAGCCCGAGATTGTCCAGCTTCAGGCCCTTTCGCGCGCCATGCTCCTGCGCAGCGAGATTGGCGAGCTCCTCAACCAGCTTGACGAGGAAGAAGAGTCAATTGTTGCCGTGCAAGCTGCTGCCAAGGCTTTCATCGTCCGTCGCCGGTTCGCCGAGAAGAAGCGCTTCTTCAACGAGAATATGCAGCGCGTTGTCAAGATCCAGAGCTTCGTCCGCGCCAAGATGCAGGGCGAGGCATACAAGAGCCTCACCACTGGCAAGAACCCCCCCGTCAATGCAGTGAAGAACTTTGTGCACCTTCTCAACGACAGCGATTTCGATTTCAACGAGGAGGTCGAATTTGAGCGGATGCGCAAGACTGTTGTGCAGCAGGTCCGCCAAAACGAGACGATGGAGCAGTACATCGACCAGCTCGACATCAAGATTGCGCTCCTCGTCAAGAACAAGATCACCCTGGACGAAGTCGTGCGCCACCAAAGCAACTTTGGCGGCCACGCCGGCAATATCCTCGCTAGCACGCCAATGACATCCGGCAACCAGTTCGACCTCAAGGCCCTCAACAAGGGCTCCCGCAGAAAGCTCGAGTCGTACCAGCAGCTCTTCTTCAACCTTCAGACTCAGCCGCAGTACTTGGCCCGCCTCTTCCGCCAGATTCGCATGCAGGGCATGTCCGAGAAGGAGTGGCGGCGCATTGAGCTTCTGATCATGAGCCTCTTTGGCTATGCTCAGAAACGGAGAGAGGAATACTACCTGCTTAAGCTGATCACCCGCTCGATGAGCGAGGAAATTGACGGGTCATCTTCTATCCAGGAGTACGTCCGCGGCAACTACTTTTGGCAGAAGCTGCTCGGCAACTACACACGATCGCCTCGTGACCGGAAATACCTGCGCGATCTCCTGGGCCCTATGATCCGCGACAACATTATCGAAGACCCCGCCCTCGACCTGGAGAGTGACCCGTTGCAGATCTACCGCTCAGCCATCAACAATGAGGAGCTCCGGACGGGCCAACCCAGCCATCGGCCACGCGACGTCCCGCGCGAACACGCCATTAAGGACCCCGAAACGCAGGAGTTGTTTATTGACCATCTCCGTGACCTGCGCGAAATCTCCGACCAGTTCCTCATGTCGCTTGAAGACCTCCTGCCCCGCCTGCCGTACGGTATTCGCTTCATCTGCCGGCAGATGTTCGAGTCACTGTGCCAGCACTTCCAGCGCGACCCGCCTCAGTATCTTCTCCAGCTCGTCGGCAACTGGCTCTGGCGCTTCTACCTGCAGCCGGCCGTCACGTCACCTGAAAACGTCGGCGTCATCGACAAGAACCTTAGCCCGCTCCAGAAGCGCAACCTGGGCGAAGTGTCCAAAGTCCTGGGCCAGATTGCCAGCGGCCGTCCCTTTGGTGGCGACAACATCCACCTGCTGCCCCTCAACGCCTTTATTGCCGACTCGGTGGCCCGCCTGGGCCGCATCATGGAGGCTCTGGTATCAGTCCCCGATGCCGAGAGCACGTTTGACATTGACGAGTTCAACGACCTGTACGCCAAGAACAAGCCGACGCTGTACATCAAGATGACCGACATTTTCGCCATTCACCAACTTGTCGTGACGGAGCTGCCGGCCATGTGCCCGAACCGCGACGATATGCTGCGTGAGATTGTCCAGGAGCTCGGCAGTGCTAAGAACAACGAAAGCGAGATGACAGCAGGCGGCTCGTCAGACATTCAGATGTTCCTGACGCCCAAGCTGCACGATGTGGATGACCCCGAGGCGGAGGTCAAGGCCCTGTTCATGGAGACGAAGCGGTGCATTCTGTATATTATCCGTGTGCAGACTGGCGTGAACCTCCTGGACGTGCTTGTGAAGCCAATTCACCCACAGGACGAGCAGAAGTGGCAGTCGCTGCTGCGGGACGACTTTGCCGTCGGCAGCAACACGCGCGGCGCGTACTCGGACGCCAACATGGTCGACGTCACCCGCATGTCGTACTATGACCTCAAGCGCACGGCGCTCGAGAACGTGCTGCGCCTGGAGCAGATGGGTCGTATCTCCAAGCACAACCACTACCAGGACGTTCTCAACGCGATTGCTCTGGATATCCGCACCAAGAGCCGTCGCCGTGTGCAACGGCAGCGTGAGCTGGAGGGCGTCCGTCTCACTCTCGGCAATCTGCACGAAAAGGCCAAGTACCTTGAGCAGAAGCGCAAGAGCTACGACGACTACATTGAGTCAGCAATGGCAACACTGCAAAAGAATAAGGGGTAGGTCAACACAGGAAAAATCACACTTCATACTTTGATAGATGCATGCTAACAAAACAGCAAAAAACGGTTCCTCATGCCATTCACCAAGCAGTACAACCACCAGCGCGAGCTGGAGCGCAGTGGGCGTGTCCCCAAGTTCGGCTCGTACAAGTACAGCGTGCGGGCGCTCGCTGAGAAGGGTGCCGTCGTGTCGTGGACGGGCGTTATGGACCGCGACTACGACAAGATCAACCTGACCATCTCCTGCGACGAGGTCGGTGTTTTCTCCATCGAGGGCTCCCGTGGTCATATCCAGATCCCCGGCGCCAGTGCCCTCGTGTCGATCGAAGACTTGTTGCAGGCTCAGTTCGAGGCCCACCAGTTCATGAACGTCTTCGAAGGCAATCTGCGGCTCAACGTCAACCTCCTGCTGCATCTCCTGTACAAGAAGTTTTATCGAACAGAATAAGCAAAGTACAGGGTGGTGGAGTAGGGAGAATGGGAAGCAACAAATAGCGACAACGACAGCAATAGCCGGCAGGGCCCGATAACCGGGCAGCCTCAGCCAACGATGTACGACGACCGACAACGACTGACGATGGAATAAAAGGAAGATACCAAAACAAGAAAAAGAGGAGGTTTGACAGCTGAGAAGGGGCAACCCACAGCGAGAAGTGAAAGAAGGGGATACACAATGCACAAGCAACACGCATTTTCACGACGTTAGGGAGCATTGCGGGAACATTTTTGTGCGTGCGCATTTTGGACATTTCTTGCCTTTTTTGGTTCTTGTTTGCGTTTTGCGTTTTGTGCTTTGTGACTGCTTTTTATTATTGTTTATTTTGGAAGTATAGGCGTGCTTTGATTTTACGTTTCAGGGAGGACAATAGGGGATACAGGTGGGCAACAAGAGAAGGCGAGGAATTAGGCGAATTGTTGGTTGTGATTTTATTTGCTTGAAGGGGAAGAGACGGAGAGGAGCGAGGGCCTTTAAAAACTCTTCTTTTTTATTCTACATCTTTTGTTTTTCGCTACACTCTTTTTCCTATCTTCGCTTCGTTGAGTCTCTTTTGGCCTCGGCCCTCTTCGCTCTCCATAAAACAAAAATAAAAAGACAAAAGTAAACACCTGAAAACGACCTCTCAGAAACTAAGTGACAAAGTATTATGACATAGTATTTATAATTGATGTAAAACCACCGTAGATGACTGTAGATGCAAACTCTCTTGGCTTATTATCCCGACAATGAGGTGTGCACAGGTATATGCTGTACAATTTAAGTAAAGCATGGCATTGATAGGATGTTTACTTGTGTCACACTTTTCCCAACAAGACATTTTCTCTCCTTGTGTCTCTTGAATTCTCCTATCCTCCTATGATTCAATTTTCCAGTTTTTATCCCCGCGTAGGACAATGTAAATAGCCGTCGTCTGAAACAGGCCACTTGCACTTGTACACTTTTTGAAGATGTCGCCGTCTCTATAACAAAAATGTTGGAGGTAGGTCAGGTCCTGGCATTTCTTAGCAATCTCTTTCCTTATCGCATCATTTCATAAGCTGTGTTTTTTTCGTCTTCATGCCAACTTACCCCAAACGTGAAGCCCGTCTAGCGATGCCTGCGATCGGTTCGTCTTGCAATTCTCGTTGACCAGGTCGCCGTCCACGTAGTGCTCCAGGATAAACTTGGACGTGTCGAACCAGTAGTCAAAGATCTGGCTGCCCATCACATGCCGGCCCACGCCCCAGCAGTTCTCGTAGCCTTTGCTGCGCAGCCAGTCGTGGCCCAAAACTTGAGTATCGAAATCGTACGTCTCGTAGGACGAGTGGTGGACGTGGCAGACGGGTCCCTCGAAGAAGAAAAAGCAGTGTTGGTCAACAAGTTCTTCGCCGCGGTCGAGGTGTAGGAACGTCGTAATGTCGCGGCCCTCGGCGTCGTGGACTATGTCGCTGGGGACAAAGTTGAAGCGTGATGTGTAAAAGGCGAACGCAGAGGCGAAGTCGGTGACGCACATGCCAAAGTGGCCGAGCTTGTGGACAGGGGCGGGGCCTACAGTTGGGTTAGGAAGGCGCAAAACACAGGATCCTCATTTGAATTTGGAAGGAACAAAACATAGTAAAGGAGGGAGCAACAACATCGAAGAAAGAGCAATCAACAGATGCGGCTGTCAGGGAAGGAGCGCACTTGCCCTTTTCGAATCTCTGGAACTTGTTGACCGCCCGATTTTTGTTGGCGGGCTGAAAAGGGGTAAACAGCAGTCAGCAAAACAAACAGCTCTTTCAGCCTGCGTCAGCCATCACCAACTTCACCACCAACGGATCGATACGCACAAAGTTGAAAGGCCGGTCGCAGGATGGCACGCCGTCTAATGTCGCCACGGGCGTCTGCCCATGCACCAAGTGGAAAGAAAACCCGTCGACTGGGTCCGGAAACGTCACGCGAAACCCACCGCCCGGCTCATCCGTCATTTCGTGTACCGGCGTTGCGCTAGGAATCGTGGCGGCTGCATGGTCGAGGTCTTCACGCGACTCGACAACAAACGCGGCACCGCCAAACTTGTCCTCCGGTCCCGTCGACAGGCAGTACACAAACGGCTCGGTGCCGGTGCCGCGGTAGTATGTCCTTCCCTTTTCTGACGACGTATGGGCTTTGATCTCCGAGAAGCCAAAGTCGGCAAGGAAGCGGGCGGCGCTGCCAGTGTCCTTGTGGGTGTAGTAGACGTGGGCAATGCGCACGAGCGAGATTTTGCGAGGGGCAGCAGCGTTGGATGTCATTGTGATGGTAAGTTCTCTATCTCTTTCGTTTTCGTTTTTTGTTTTACTGCGTTCCCTTCTCTCCGTCGTTATCAATCAAGTCCACATGGCTAATATATCGAAATGTCCACAGTTGTACGTTGCCATCTAGATCATGCACTTTCATGAAAGGGAATTACGGATATGCAAGATAGCACGGAGATGTACGAGTGATTGAGGGCCTTTCCCTGCTGATGAAATCGTGGCATCCCACGCCGTGGACATCCGGCTGCCCAGTTAATATCAAATCTTCAAAGTACGCTGTGGCCAAATGCCGTTGATCTTTCCTCGCTGCGGAGATACGGCACCAAAGCGTGTCATGGGGAGTGATGCACATTGCATGGAATGAGGTCAGAAGAGGTAAGCTGGAGAGATGGCCCGAAATTCGGCCTTGGGGATATGGGCTAACACTAACAAAAACACCAGCCATCAAAGAAGCCCAAGAAAACAAAACCACAAACAAGTAGCATGCGACCCTGACCAAAAATCGGCTCAATTGTCTCCGAAAATTGCTATCGCCACTCGGTAAGTCCCTTCTTTGATTGTTGTGCTACTTTATCCCTTCTGTTGTTCGTTCGTGTCTATTTTCTGGGGAAGCTGGGTGAAAATGCGGAGAGATTTGAGGCGGGGGATGGCGCCGGACGATCTTCGGACTGTTTTCTTTCTCCTTTTCCAATTCGTGTTATCGTCCTCTACCACCACTAACACCAACCATCCCGCACCACGAACTACCCCGTAACTCCCACTCGGCGCCCCACGGCAGGCCATTGCAGCAGCTTCTTGTGGTTGTTACGTGTTTGGCGGCCGTATGTCGTTTATTTTCTATTGTTTTATTCGATTTGTGGATCGAGTGCACATAGAGCACTTCCTTGGTCCTTATTTGCTATAGTCACCGACCGATGTTTTTCCGTGTGGTGTTTCTTTTCATGCGGTATCATTCCCGCTCGTTCCTCTGCCTTCTGTCAAGTCTCGCAGTTCCCTGCTTCCCTCCCTCCCTCACTTCCTTAAAAGAGTAGCCACGGTTCGACTGCCGGCCGTGCAAAAAAGCAAACATACACACTGAACAGCAAATCTGACCGGACCAATGGGTGCGAAGCTGTCTGGTGTAGTTTAGCATCTTGGGTCTTGTCGTCCGTTTGTTTTTCTATTTATTATCCCCCCCTCTGCATTTGCAATGTCTTTCTCATCCCTTTATCATCGCCACTCCTCCACTCCTCCACAACTTACATAACGCTTTGTCAGTCTCGACAGAGGACAACAAAGTACAAGGCTGTCGACGGAGAAGAAGCACAGAGTTAGACGGCATATTCAAAAGGGTCCAAAATAGAGGAAGAAGAAACCGGATATATACGCATTCTGTCCATCACCACGAGGTGCCGACGCCTGGCTCTTCTTGCTCGATTCATCAACTGGCCTCGACCCTTCGACCGACATCAGTTCTAACTTCTCGTCTTCGCCTTGCCTCTTTGTTGACTTTGTCATCTTGACCGTCTTCGCTTTTGTCCGCCTCTCGTCTCACTCGTGCCTCCTCAATAACTGCGGCCCCATCTGTTTCTCGTAATTTTCAGACGATGACACCGCCTGGTATCAAAGTCAGCACTGGAAACACACCTCCAATTCCACCCACCATGCCTACGTCTTCGCCTCTCTCCACATCGCCTACCGCACAATGGCAAGCTCTGTCTACAGCCACTGATGGCAGTGCTCCAAACGGCCTGCCTCATGTTGAAAATACCAATGCTACGCCCGCTGCTGCTGCCCCAATCAAGGGCACACCATTTACTGCCACCGCTGTTGCCACATCTACACCTGCTTCCACTTCTCCTCCCTCAACGATCCCTCCGCCTCCACGAGGAGTTGCCGACCGCGGTCCATCGGCCATTAGCAATGATGTACTTGAGACCGAGTTTTTGATTGTTGGTACGGGTCCATCAGGGGCGTCTCTTGCCTGCTTTCTGGCCGAATATGGCCTCAAGGGTATAATGATCAGTGCTGCACCTGGCACAGCCAACACGCCGCGTGCACATATCACCAACATTGCGGCGCTGGAGTGTCTACGTGACATTGGCCTCGATGCAGTCCTCAAAAAAGTGTCGTCCGAGGGCAGCTGCATGATGCATACCCGCTGGTGCCACAGCATGGCAGGCGCCGAGTATGCACGGCTATACTCGTGGGGTAACGATCCAAAGCGGAAAGTGAGTCAAGGCTCCTATTCTTCTCCCCAAAAATTGTTACATGTTCTCACACATCTAGGGTGAATATGAATCCGCAAGCCCCTGTGCGCCGGTCGACCTTCCTCAAACGTTGCTGGAGCCTGTCCTTGTGCGGCACGCCACCAGTTCCGGCTACAAAGTCCGCTTCGATACTGCCCTGGTCTCATTTACACAGGATGCAGAGACAGGCTTGTACACGGCCACGCTGCGGGACAAAATTTCCAACGTTGAGTACCGCATACGCACAAAATACATTTTTGGCGCAGACGGTGCCCAGAGCCAGGTCGTCAAGCAGATTGACCTGCCACTCATCAAGAAGCCCGGCCAGGGTCTGGCTGTGAATGTCCTTGTTCGTGCGGATTTGTCGCACTTGGTGGATGCCCGCCAAGGCAACCTGCACTGGGTCATGCAGCCCGACCGCGAGCACCCCGAGTTTGGCTGGATGGGTCTTGTGCGCATGGTCAAGCCGTGGCACGAGTGGATGTTTATTCTATTCCCAAGCCGTGAAGTCGACGGCTCCGACAATTACGAGGCGCTTTCCAAGGTCACAAACGAGGACTATCTGCGCCGCGTGCAAGAGTTTATCGGCGACGATACGCCCGCCGAGATCCTCAACGTCAGCAAGTGGTTCATCAACGAAATTGTTGCCGAGACATACTCGGTCGGTAACGTTTTCTGTTTGGGAGACGCAGTCCACCGCCACCCTCCTATGAACGGCCTGGGCTCCAATACCTGTATCCAGGACGCATTCAACCTTGCATGGAAGGTGGCTTATGTGCACAAGGGTCTTGCTGATCCTTCACTTCTTGACACATACAGCATTGAGCGCCAGCCGGTCGGCAAGGGTATTATCACACGCGCCAACCAGGGCTTCCGCGACCACTACAACGTCTGGGATGCTCTCGGTACTTTGCCCAAGACTGTGGAGGAGCGCCGTGCCGTTCTCAATGAGCTTGAGGCTCCCACCGCTGCAGGTCAAGCTCGCCGTGCCACGCTGCGCAAGTCCATTTTGCACACCACCCACGAGTTCAACGGTCTCGGCATTGAGATGAACCAACACTACGATGGCAAGGGCGTTTATACTGCCGACGAGCCCGAGCCCTGGAAATTTCCCGGCCGTGCTGCCGAGGACCCCACCCTCTACCACGAGCCCAACACCTATCCGGGCAGCCGACTGCCTCATGCTTGGCTCAACCGCGGCGCCATTCCCTTGACCGGGCCCACTTCGACCATTGACATTGCCGGCCACGGCAAGTTTGTTCTATTTACGGGTATTGGCGGCGAGGCCTGGAAGGGTGCCGCGGAGCAAGTGTCCAAGGTGCTGGGCGGCGTGCCCGTCGAAGTGCACATGGTCGGTTTCCGCCAGGACTGGGAAGATTTCTACTTTGCGTGGAGCGAGCTGCGTGGCGTTGGAGAGTCGGGTGCTGTGCTGGTCCGCCCCGACAGATTTGTCGCATGGCGTGCGCAGGAAGTGATTGGTGATGAGGCGGCGTGCGCATCGAAACTGGGCACTGTGATGCGGTCCATTCTGGGGAAGTCGGCGTAAGTTGTTAGAAGGGATGCTTTCCTTATCTTACTGTGTTTGACTTTGATTTCTTATGCGGTCTTTATTTTGTTATTCAGTATCCTTCCACTATTTATTTAGAGGTTCGTCATTTACATACCGCGCGTACCAACAAATACAATAAAATATAAGTAAATGACATTGACCATTGGATTTTTTTGGTAAAAAAAGGGGGTTCTTTTCGTTGCAAATATTTGACAAAATAAATATTGAAACACAAAATCTACAAAAATCTACAGAATGCTTGAATAACAATGAGTCCAGAACATGTACTTTGACTGCATTTCCTTCCCAGTTTAACCTATTTACATACTGTTCTCGTTGGACGACTCCTCGAATCCTTCGACAAGACACCGAGTCCTGGGATATCCTCGACCTTGAGCTCCTGCCCTGTTGCGTTGAGAACGCCGCACCGCACGTGATCGAGTGTCCCGGTCGGCATGTAGGCGTCCTCGGTCTTGCCCCAAATGGTGTCCCAGATTGGCAGGTAGCCCTCGGCCGTAGTCTCGTTGGTGTCACCGGGAAAGGTGGCCATGGTCATGCGGGCTGACCTGTCCGCACCTGCCGTGAGTCCCTCACCCGACACAAGGCTCCGACGCAATTGGGGGCCAGTGTCGTGATGTTTATTCTCATTAATTTTGGACGATGAATAACCTCAATTTCGTGGCTCTTCCTAGCACAGCGCAACGATGCGATCGCTCGTCCTTTATTGCAGCCTCGTCCGTCATTCACCTCGGAAATGGCACCGTTCATCGCCTGTTCTTTGTCATCTTTGCATTTTTGCTTCTTGACAGAACTGATCTAAGTTGCCCCGATGGCCGTGATTTGGCTAGCTCTTACGGCCGCACATTGCTGTCAATTCGGCGTTTGTCCGTTATTTTTGTCTGGTCCAAAGTCACTTTCCACAGTAAATGTATGTCGAGAATGCGGGGAGTTACTCCGAAGAGTGTCCACCGAAGAGAAACCCCGACTTCTCCAAATATTTATATTTTACTTGTAAACCTTTGACGCATGGTCTCTGTTTTTTAACTCTGTTTTTCTCCAAATCAGCCAATGCCATGAAGGCCACGGCAAGCTAGGCTAGACGTTATCCGCGCTTCCTCGGGGTTCGTTAGCCAGGCGAGCCAGAGTGACAGGCGACTGCACGAAATGGACAAAAGAGACGAAAACTAGACAAAAGCTGCGCAGGAAATAACACCAGTGACGCCTAATTACACCAAATAAATACACAGTCGGCTCGTACGAGAAGCTCGTACGAGAAACTCGCTCGATACAGCCGTCTCCAGTGCCCAGGATATCAGTGCAGGGACTAATAGCGAAAAGAGAATAGGAGAGAGTAGAGTGGCGGAGAAGAGCAACCGAAGACGATCCTGGAACGGAGAACGGAGAACAGGACGCGAGTCATGAACGCGAGTCATGAACGCCTGGATCTTGTCGTGTTTCATGTTTTGTAGATTTGTAGATTCGTAGATGCTGTAAATCTCCAACTACGAAGATCGTCATAGACCACAGGATTAAGACAGAAAACAGAAAATAGCACGAACAGAACCGACTGCCCACAATGTCTGCCTCCCTCGCCGCTCCTCTTCTTCGCCGCGTCTACACGGTCACCGGCGCCGCTTCCGGTATCGGCCAGTGCACGGCTGTGCGTCTTCTGCAGCTGGGCGCCGCCGGTGTGGCCATTAGCGACGTCAACGAAGACGGCCTCGAGCAGACGCGCCTTCTCTGCAAGGCCGCCGCTGCCGCCCGGGGCCACAATATCCCGCCGCCCCAGATCACCGTCACCCGCGTCGACGTCAGCAAACGCAACCAGGTCGAGAGCTGGATCGAGAGCGCCGTCAAGGCCTTTGGCGGGAACCTGGACGGCGCCGCCAATGTCGCAGGCATTCCCGGCGGCCACCCGGACATCCGCTGCGAATCCATCAAGCAGGACGAGTGGGACCGCACGATCAATATTAATCTGAATGGCGTGTTGCACAGCATGCGCGCCCAGCTGCCGCACTTGACCCGCCCCGGCGGTTCGATTGTCAACGTGGCCAGTGTCGCCGGTCTGCGCGGTCTGCCGCACAATGCAGCCTACTCGACGAGCAAGTTTGGCGTGATTGGCCTGACGGAGTCGGTGGCTGGCGAGTATGGCCGGGAGGGCATCCGGATCAATGCGGTGCTGCCGGGTCCCATCGACACGCCTGTTCTGCACGATGGCGAGGCCAAGGGCCTGTTTACGTCCGATGCGGCGGGCGGTGCGACATTCTTGAACCGTGTCGGCACGGCTGAGGAGGTGGCCAAGGTGCTGTGCTTCCTGATGACGGACGATGCGTCATATGTGACGGGAGGTAAGTGACTGCACCATATTCAGCCATGTTCTTGAGTGCAACTTACCCAACTTCTTGCTAACAAAATAGCCAACTGGACGGTAGACGGCGGATACACCGCGTCGTAGGGCGGGCAAGACGGATCAAAATCGAATTGGATCTGGCTCGACTGTATATAGGAATGAACAACAAGCACATAGCAATGACAAACACAACATGAGATATTTTCAAGCACGAAATGGCCCTCATCGACGGCAATTCCATTCTACGAGCTCAACAGGGCAGTGCGAGCTTAAAGACACCACACCGGCGACGCCGTGGGTGCGGACACGGATGAAGACTGCTTTTGCCGCCGATAATGCGGCTGGAGCGTCGTTGGCGGCGTTGCTGGCCGAGTTGAAGCCGCTCGTGGCCAAGACGGCGCTGCACCAGTCGGCATCCTCTGACGGCCATATCGGGCTGAGCCTGTAGGAGTGCGATAGGCAAATATGTACGTCGTATACAGGCCCTTTTTGTACGTACTGCGACGAATGCAATTTATTTTGAATTGACCAAAGCGTCTTGGCCGCCACTTGCCGAGTGATTTCGGGTGCTGTCGAGCTGCCGGCTCAATACAGCGGGTAGATGAATTGGCCGCGTAGACTCGTCGACCAGCGGCAATTCATCCATTGTCTCCGCACAATCTATTTTGTTGCGATGAATAGGAGAATAAAACAAGCACGGCCGCTTCATGGTGGAGTTTCTATGACAGAACTTGGTCGACAAACACCCAAAGCAGTCTTTACTTTGAGCCCATCTCCAAACTTCCATGCGATGAAGCAGTCTTTTGTTCTCTCGTTCGCGGCCACCGCCCTGGCTGCACCTTTTGGTCAGTCTGGGATCGTCTGCAACCAAACAGCGCTCGCCGAGGCAGCCGACGCATACATCGCAGCTCAGACCGCTGGCCAACTCGCGCCTCTTCTGGCTGTCACAGCCGCCAACTGGACATATCTCGAGAACAACGAGGCCGTCCACATTGCGTCTACTGGGACTGCGGCAGGCAGCATCCTCGCCAAGGCGCTCAAGGTCGACCACCGCCGCACCAACTATGACTTGACCGTCTGCGCCACGTACACGGAGCTCATCTCGACTGCCGATGCCGCCAACCCGTATGTCATTGGGACGCAGATTCGCCATGCCACCGACCCTTCGGCTCCCCAAAAAGTCGTCACGGTCGACTCCATCGTGTCCACCACGGGCGCCTGGCTGTTTGACGCCAAAAAGACGCTCCAGCACGTCCTCCAGGAGAACTGGACCACGATCCTGCCGGCCAGCGCCCGTGATGCCCGTTCGGCGATTCAAGCTGCGGGCGACGCCTACCTCGACATGTGGAGCAACGCGACCGCCGACGAGGCCGTTCCCTGGGGCACGCCGTGCACGCGTCTCGAGGGTTCGGCGTATACGGGCAAAGGCCGGCCCGACGATTCGTGCAAAGCGGGAATCCCCTCGAATCACAACCAGGCACCAAACACACACCGTCGTTATGTGATTGACGAGGCCATGGGGTCGGTCAGCATCTTTTGTGTGTGGGAGCACATGATGAACGCAGCCGACAGCCACGAGTTCCGGCTGGAGGGTGGGAAGCTGCGGTATGTCCACACTATGACATCGTGTGGATCGAAAACGTGCAAGTTGTAAATAGCAAAAGGGAAATTTAGGTGACTGAGAACTCTGGGGCTGAGATGAACGAGTGACGAGGCAGGGACGTTTGGCGATGAATGTGGTGGTGGTGAGGGAAGGAACGGGTAGGTACATAATACGAGATGTATTTATTTAAGCGGGGCCCGTGTGTAAGTGCCCAAACAGGACACTCCCTGTTTTGACTTGGCAAACGAGGACAAAATGGCAAGCACCCTGTGCTCGACAAGCAATAGAGCAACAAAAATCTTGGCATAGAGCTTCTCTTTTTACGTACGAGCTCACGATTGATCGTGATCGGCCCACACAAGCTTGTCAATTGGCTGTCTACAGGTCGACAATTGCGGGGATGTTGGTAGCTTTTGGTGCTCTTTGTCCCATCACTCATTCATGACGAACTCTCCCTGCCGCTCTTACTTACATGACGTCAGCACCTTCCCAAAGGTCCTCAAACAGCATCATTTGGTCACAACGACGGCAAGCACATCCGATCGCCAGCCAATAACGGAAGCTATGTTCCCCTATTTAAAAGCTACGTACGGGATCCTCTTGGCATTCTGCAAGATCACCACTTGACATTCTACGACTTCAATTGACTGCTTCTGCACAGCAATTGGATACAGCTACCAGCGCCTTACATTTATACCACTATCTTATCTGGCACACTCTAGCAGCAACCATGGTTTGGCAACACGGCGACGAGCACAGCATCCCGGACGAGTTCCGCCGGCATCAGTACGTTTGTTTCTTCTTCGTTTACTTCATGATCTCTCCTGTTCTTCGTCTGTATTTACTAATATCGACTTCTCCAGCGCCGGAGGGTGGCTGCCGGCTGACCACCGCGTGCAGCACGAATGGCTGCGCCAGACGGTCGAGAAAGTCGATAGCAAGGCCAAGCGCGAGGCCCTGACACCCGCCCTCAATGAATTCAAGGAGTTTATTGAGAACAACCCACGGATCTACATGTACTTTACGGCCATGTGGGACGAGGTGCCGCACCGTCGCGTCTACCAGCGCGACCCCACCGGCGGTCGTCAGATTCGCGACTACGTGCACATGCTCGACGTGCTCAACCACAGCTTCAGCCGTGCTCCTGAATGGACCAACGCCGCTGAGAGTGTCGGCATGGTCGGCGTGCCGCTGTGTGCCATCTTCGACTACGTCATGGGCACACCCAGCGGCCACGCTGCGTTCCTGGACCCAGACGTCAACCGCATGCTGAAGAAGGTGCTCAATGCCTGGGGCAAGTACCTGTTGACGCCCGAGTCTGCCGAAGTTCTGGGCGACCACGAGACCGGCTGGTTCGGCCAGGTCGGCTACAAGGACCTTATGGAGGTTGCCAATGCGCCGTACAAGACCAGCCACAAGTTTGAGGACATGTACGTCTGCGACCCGAAGGCGAAACACTACGGCTACAAGTCGTGGGACGACTTCTTTACGCGTCACGTCCGCGAGGAGGCCCGCCCCGTCGCCGAGCCCGACAACTTGGCGGTCGTCAACAATGCCTGCGAGAGCAAGACGTTCCACGTTGCCCGCAATGCCAAGCTCCGCGACCGCTTCTGGATCAAGGGCCAGCCGTACAGCGTGCTCGACATGCTTGCGCACGACCCGCTGGCACAGCAATTTTCCGGCGCTACGGTCTACCAGGCGTTCCTGTCGGCGCTGTCCTACCACCGCTGGCACGCGCCCGTTTCGGGCACCGTCAAGAAGGCCTTTGTGCAGGACGGCACCTACTTTAGTGAGCCCCTCTTCGAGGGCGAGGAGGGTCACACCCACCACGAAATTGATCCCAAGGGCATCACCGTCGCACAGGGCTATCTGACGGCACTGGCCACGCGTGCCATCATCTTTTTCGAGGCCGACAACAAGGACATTGGCCTCATGGCGTTCATTGGCGTCGGCATGGACGAGGTCAGCACCTGCGAGATTGGCGTCAAGGAGGGCCAGCACGTCAACAAGGGCGATGAGATAGGCATGTTCCACTTTGGCGGCTCGTCCCACGTGCTGCTGTTCCGCGAAGGCGTGCAGATCAAGGGCTTCCCGCATCCGGGCGGCACGGCCAACGTGCCTGTCCGCAGCGCACTCGCCAAGGTCACGGGTTATGTCGAGAAGGAGAAGAAGTGAGCGAGAATAGCAAAGGAAAGAAAATAAACAGCGCGAGACGGTGTACGGACGCGGACAAGTGCACGGCCGACGAGCTTGGTGCGTTCGGCGAGGGATATTGAAAAGGTACGATCTAGAAACGTACAAATCCAGAAAGAAAAAAAAAATCTTTGTAATGTGAAGATAGTTCGAGAAGGCGGCTTGCCTCGGCTGGGATATCAGATGGATTTTGCATGAATCTTGAAGAAACCTCGAAATCCGTTGAAAATACGGATTATGTCGGTGTCGTAGGGTGTTTCGAAACCCGGTGATCAACGGAAGCCCAACGGTAATGCGTCAATCCCGTATCTCGGGAGAGCTGCTTGAAACAGACCGACGGACGGGTTCCCAGAAAAGCAAATTCGATGCGCTAAACTCCACTAACAAAAAAATACGAAGAAAAACGACAAAGGATGATGCTGATGACAAAGCTTGAGACCCTAAGCCTCGGCACTTTTGCGCCCCCTCCCACCCCCCTAGTTCCACTGTATTGTGGCAGCTTACAGCGTTCTACGACTTAATATGTGCCACAGTTCTGCACAATCGCTGCAATCTGCAAGCGACCTGCACGTTCCAGCCGCCCAAACGACAGGCACCTAGAACCTAGAGCCACCCCCCTAGACACCACCTCAAGCTCCACTGCCTAATCCCTGCTACCGTGCCCACTTTCCCTCGCAGGCACTTATACCCGATGTGGAAGTGCCGCCGCTGGTTGACACTCTTTCCCAAGCGCAAAAATGTGTGCAAAAGTGAGCCTCGGCGGCCAAGATGAACTGCCAAACAGCTTCTGGCGGATTCTGGTGGTTGGTGTCTCTCGGAGCCTTGCAAAATGGTCCCGAATGGTGTTGATCGACTAATCGATCTCTCAACGGTGCCACGCCTTGCCATGTTTTTTTTTGTGGTTATCAGCACTCTATTTTTCTCTCCAACCCATTTCTTCAATCGCCCCTCATACTCTGTACTTTTTGGCTTCATTCCGTTCTTGTTCCCTCACTTCGATTTATAATATAAGGTTTGTGGATCAACGATTCAAAACGTCGAAAAGTCTCCGATCGTTGCCTCCACGGAAGCCCAAGACGTTGTTATCTGGTGGGACACGAAAAGTCTGTACTTTGACTATGTACTCTTCGTACAGCCCATCTGTGGGGTGCTTGTAGGAAAGACTGTTGGGTCACTTCCAGAGCCGCTGGTCGTACCTGCCCACCTGCACGCCCGTATCTTGCATACTTGCCCGTTGAACGTCGTACGGTGTGTTTGGTCGTACGGGCACAGCGAAGGAACAATTGCATTGTCTTGGGCCACCCAGCTGAGGACACAGAACCCTGGAAAGCTCCAAAATGAAGAGCGGCCAGCAGATGCCAAAATTGGAAGTGAATTCCACAACAGTCTGACTTGCAGTTGTTGCCCATTCTGCCACATACTCACTTTTTCACGTTGCCCTTTCCCATCTCTCCTTCTGTCTGCTTCCATTTTCAAAGCTTTGCCCTTGTTCCTGCCTCTCGACATTTCGATCCCCATATTTTCCTGGCTGTTTCACCGTCAAAGGCAAGGCACACCCCCCGTAGCTCGAAAATACCCAAGCGGCCTAGAGACAAGCGGGATACAATTCCTAAAGCAGTAGTCCCCGAAGCCCCTCACATCGCAAAAAGAAAAATAAATTGTAGCAAGCTGAGTTCTTTTTTGTCTCTCAGTCTTTTTCATTACTGCTTTTAGGCCTTCCTCCTTTCTTTCACGCCTTGTCCCAAAATTGGTGGCGCCACCGCACTTGCATCGTGCCTTCCTTGCCATTCTTTTTTCCTCTTCGATTGTTCACCCTCTTGCCTCGCTTTCGGGCCCTAGCTGAGCTGATACGAGGGGGGTATGGCAGAGGGGCAATTAGGTGTGCACTTAGGGGTGCACTTAGGGGTGCACTTAGGGGTGCACTTAGGGCTGCACCTTGGAAGGAAGGGAAAGAGCAGAAGAGGAGGGGTGGTGGAAATGCATTGTTCAATTTTTGTGCTGTTTTGGGAAAATGTCAAGCGCGAATCGGCTTGTTGAGTGTTGCAGCTGTGATCCATGTGCGTTGTCTGTGCTACAGAAGAGAAGGCTGAGGAAGGCACAAATAAGGGCCGGCGCAGGCAACAAAAATGGCAGGACCACGGAGGAACATGGCAGGAAAGAGCAAGGTCGGGGGGGAGGAGGGGCGAGGTGTGCGTCGTTTGAAGATGGAAAGAACGGGGCCGGAGCCCACGCCCCAGAACGGAGTCGGCAGCGGAGGAAGTAGTCGATGGCGTGGCTGCCAGCCCTGCGGCTCGCTGCTGACATGAGTATTAGCTTATTGAGCTCTTTCCTGGGCTCGAGCTGTCTCGAAGAGTAGATAAAGGACGGCAAGCTCGTTCCACGTCGCATCTCTTGCCTTTCTCTCGGTAGATATTCTCTCGACTTAACTTCACTCGCCATTCACCTTTGCTTTAACCTCAACATCCTCCACCCCACCACTCTCCACCACACCTCAACTCTTCGCACACAACACCCACAACACACACAATGGCCCGTGAGAACACCTCCGTCGTGCTGGCCGAGCGGCCGACATCCGACATCATCCCCGGCCAGACCTTCAAGATCGAGACCGCCCCAGCGCCCACCGCCGCCGACCTCAAGGATGGTTTCCTGCTTGTCGAGTCCCTGTACCTGAGTCTGGACCCGGCCATGCGCGGCTGGCTCAACGACCGTCCGTCCTACCTGCCCCCTGTCCAGATCGGCGCCGTCATGCGCGGTGTTACCGTCGCCCGCGTCCTGGCCTCCAAGTCGTCCAAGGCTGCTGAGGGTGACATTGTTGTTTCCTTCTCTGGCTGGACTGAGGTCGCTGTCATCCACGAGAAGATGGTCGAGAACCCCTTTGCCGCCATGCCTGCTGGCCTCCGCAGCCGCCTGCGGCCCATTGACCTGGTCAGCGCCCTGGGCGCCACTGGCCTGACTGCCTACTTTGGCCTCATGAAGGTTGCCAACGGCATCAAGAACACCGACACTGTCGTGGTCTCGGGCGCTGCTGGTGCCACGGGCAGCGTTGTCGGCCAGATGGCCAAGATCCTGGGCGCCAAGCGCGTCGTCGGCATTGCAGGCAGCGCCGACAAGGTCAAGTGGCTAGTCGAGGAGCTGGGCTTTGACGCCGGCATCAACTACAAGGACGCCGACTTTGCCGCTCAGTTCAAGGCGGCCACGCCCGACCGCATTGACGTGTACTGGGACAACGTCGGCGGCGAGATTCTGGACATGGCTCTGGGCCGTGCCAACCTGTACGCCCGCTTCGTCATGTGCGGCGGCATCAGCCAGTACAACACGACCGACGTCAAGGGCCCCAAGAACATCCTGCAGGTTGTTGTCCAGCGCATCAAGATGCAGGGCTTCCTGGTCTTTGACTACGCTTCGGAGAACGCCACGGCCATTGGCGAGCTGGCCAAGTGGGTGGCCGAGGGCAAGCTCAAGAGCAAGGAGCACGTTGTCAAGGGCGGTCTGCGTGTGGCCGAGCAGGCGCTGGTCGACCTGTTCAAGGGCGTCAACACAGGCAAGCTGCTGGTTGAGATCAAGAACCCCGACGAGTCCTCGAAGCTGTAGGAGGCTGAAGGGGACAAAAAGGATGAGTCGAAGAAGTTGACGGAATGAAATATGTATGAATTTCCTTTTGTCAATCTGTCAAAAACCCAAATGGGTGGTGTTGTTGTTTTTAACTTGTTTTCATCTCGTTTTCTCTGCATATTGCATCTGCATCTGTTTTATTAGGAATGGAATAGCCGCCTGGGAAGGGGGAATCATGGATATATTTAAACTGTTCGTAACGCCCAATAATGGAACACCGCATCTATGGAAATAATGGCAAATTCGGGGTAATCAACAACGCGGCCCTTAATGGGAAAGAGTGAAAACAAAGCAAACCCGTCAGAGTAAACCGCGCCAGCCCGAATGAAACCTCAGGGTGATAATGAACCCTGTGCCTAGAATCTCCTGCGCTCCATATATTCGGAAATAGCATCTAAAGTGTCCTTGCCCTAATACAAAGCTCGTGGCCCAATCGAAGAACCCTATCGTAATCTCACACCCACTCCTGCCGCTGATGCTGACGACTGCTCGCGCTCTTGATCCGTCTCCTCCTGTTGCTTTTTCAGCTGCTTGCGGCACACTGACGCGTGGTAGCGTGCGTGAAACTTGGCGTCCTTTTCGTGCAAGGGGTTGTACAGAATGTTGCACTCTTTGCATTCCCGCACCGAAGCTGAGTCGCTGCTTCCGCCGTTCCGCGGCGCAACAGTCAGGCTCAAGGTCGTCTGAACAGTGGCCGGGCCTCCCGTCTTCTTGCGCTTTTTTGCCGTCAAGTTTGCACCCGAGGCCGACAAGCCCAGCCGCAGGCGCATCTTGGAACTTGAAGCAGCCATCATACTCGAGGCCGTACTTGTCGTGAGTGGGATATTCTCCTTTGCCTCATCGTCTGCCTCTTCTGTATGCGCCTGCCTTTGATCATGTGTACTGGTCGTCTCGTCTTCTTTTCTCGTTGCCGCCATCTGCTGGTCTGGCCGTATCGTCAGGCGCCGCTTCTGCCGTGGTCGTTGGTCGAAACCTTTCCAAATTGGTGAAGATGGCGGTGAGCCAGCCTCGTTTGTCGTGAATGCAGTGTCGTCTGCAGAATATATCGATTTGGCAGAGGGTGACGAGACAGCAGAAGATTCTCTCGAACGGAACGAGCCGATGGACGAGACGGGCGACGGACAAGATGAGAGGGATGACATGGACGAAAGCGACAGTGCTGGAGAACACGGCTCAGGTAGAGTTGGTGGAGGTGGTGGCGGTGCGCTCCTTGCCGCTGGCTGGAAGTACCGCATGATGCCGATGCCACGCGGGCTGGTTGGTTTCCGCGGCGGTGTCGCGACCTTGCGTGGAGTCGTCATCTTGAGGTTCGGGCTCGTTTTTGTTGGTGTCTGCGGTCTCATATTGTTCCTCCGTTCTGCTTCTTCGGCTTCTTTCTGGATCTGCCAAGACACTTCGTCTGAAACCGAATCGCGCCGTGTGTGTGGTGTCGGGGCCGACGGAACTAAAACCGGGGCAGGCGGTGGCAACGTCGCCGAGGCAGCCTTCTGTCGCTTAGATTGAGGTTCATTCGTTTCGTCGGGAAGAGTGCGTTTCTTGCCATAGGTCCGGATGGCGCGTCGTGCCGGCTTCTTTGCTTCTGTGGCCGCGGCTGACGGTATCTTTGTCGGCGAAGGTGTCGGAGTCGGCGTCGCCGCCGGTGTGGTCGTCTCCATCTTGCTCTTTTCCAGCGCCTCCTCAACCTTTATTGTCCTCGCCTTCTTCGACGGCGACTCGAGCGAACGCGTGCTCGGTGTGTCTGGTGTCATGTATCGCATAGCGGACGGGTGGCAGTCAAAATGAAATAGGCCGGCTCAGTGGCCGCCGTGGACTATTAGGCGTCGGGAGTGGTTGAGGTCGCTCTGCGAAAAGATATGTCGTGACAGTATCTTGTGTCTATCAGATGTTGGGTCGATGTCGAAATGTAAACAAGACCGATGGATGCGGTAAATGGTGAGATTTGGTCAGAAATGGGCCTCAGAAAAGAAAATAAGAAAAGATGGAAGCCACAAATTAGGAGGTCAGAAACCACTTAACCAAAGGCGCCATTCTGTGGACAAGGGGGTCTCGTTTTTGCAGCCCTTTTTTCCCATGTCGCGAAAATGGAAAAGAGCTTTGGTGTGTTTCTCTGTATTTTGGGTGTGCCCCGCTTTGGCAACGCGCATCGTAACTCCAATTGACGCGTCTTGGAGGAAGGAGCGCGTCGTCCCGTCCTCGCGTGTACCACGTGATGTCATCAATAAGTTAAAGTGCATTTTGCAGCCTTTTCGAGTAGCACACAATACCGACATCAATTTCAGTTTAAAGGTCCATTGGGAGTATAAGTGCGTTTCTATAATTCTGGATATATGTTAAAATGGTGCATCCGTCGGGGACGGCCAAAATGCACGCCTGAAATGCAAATGCCGACATATGATGCAATGTCCTATTTCCGTCTCCGAGCCTGTGCATTGTCGATTCCACTGGCTCCTTTCTCGTCTGGTATTAACACATCGGTGCTGTCGGCTGTCGGCGCTTTGCCTTTCATGTCCTTCTTTGCCTCCCCTTCAACTGTGTTGTCTTTCCCGCCCGGCCCAACGGCCCACGTATTGACCACCTCTCGCACCTCCTTTGGTGCATTCTTCTCCCGCCGCGCCGCCTCCGATAAATGCCACACGTAGCCTGCGTACAGTCCGTACTCGACAAGACCTGTTGCAATACTGCCGCCCATGGCCAGGAACAGTCGCGACGGTGTCGGCCACCATCTTGCCAACATCCAAAGCGCATAGGCCACGCCGGCCATAGTAAGCACAAAGTTGAAGATGAGCATGACTTGGCGGTTGACATCGCTCAGCGTGACGCCGTCGTCGCCCGTGTCGGCCGCATGGACAGGGCGGTTGATCTGGGCAAACGAAGAAGTGTTGTAGAAATCGGGCGGGTTGACCATGCGTTCGTAGGCGCGGGCCTCTTCGTCGCGGCGCAGGCGGGCCATGAGAGCCTTGTATTCGGCAGACTGGGAATATGTGTTAACTAATTTGTTTGTGGACATTCTCAAAGAGAAGCGCATGTCGTGCGAGCGGGTTGGAGGCTTACTGGCTCAGGTTTTGGTGGTGGTGGAGGAACATAGACGCGGGTACCGACCAGGAGTGCCTCGAGCGTTGATGGTGTTCCAGATTTGGAGAGTGTCTTTAGTGCCGTCGACAGGCGAAGTATTTGGGCGTGAGAAATAGGTTTTGCGACTTCGGGGGAGCTCAGATCGGGCTCGCCTTCTCCAGGCTCGATTGCTATCCTGGACCCCTCTGTTGCTCCTGCTTCGCTCTGCAAGCGCTTCAGACCCTCCATTATGGAGGGCGTCATTGTGAGAAGCACCATCTTTGGCGACTATATGCGGGCGTTGTGCGCAGTCGCTTTGCAGCTTTAGTGGACGAAAAGTTGTTGATGAGGCAAGGCTGAAAGGGAAAACGGCAGGCAGCCGGATTCTGGCTCGGATGCACCTGTCACAATGAACACTGGTCGCACCTGCCAAACCCCAAACCCCAAATGTGGAGCTTCTCATTCAAGTAAGCCAGCCATAACGCTTTGGGCAGGCACGGGCTAGCTGCCTTCTGTAGCGAAGAAATACACCGGCGGAGGCGTGCCAAAGAGCTCCTCGGGAATGGGCGGGACAAAATAGCGTATGCTGATTGGCCAAAATCAGCTCCATGACGGTCCCAATTGCCCAATTGGCGCAAACTCGTGTTTTTTCTTGCCCTCCCTGTGGGCACGCTTTGGTGGGTAGGCACGACCGACATCAGTAAACGCAAAAGCGAGAAAAATCTAGATCGAACCACGACCGGAGGGAAAGAGCAACCGCATCTCGTTCCTGAATCGACGGGCAGCACGACCAGACGAAGCCATTGTCACCGCGACGCCCAATCCGACGATATTTCCAAGCCCCAGGACCAGTCGTTCCAGACCACATTTGCTGCTCACCGCGCCCGCCCAGCGGCTAGCAACATTTCCCAAAGCACAAGCGGGAGTTTGGTCCCGAGCTTCGACCGGCGGCTCCGACCTCGCCGACGACAGCGATAGAAGCATTCTGGGGCAGCGCTTTCATAAGACCAGGACGGAAACATGGTGGTGCGTTTGAGAAGCTCGGCGGGTGTGCTGCTGAGCCCGGGGACACAGCGTGCGACAGCCCTCCTCCGGCGGCCGAACATGGTGACAAGAATCCCATTATGCAGCAATGCCGCAGCTGCATACTCTTCGACAGCACGATGCCTCCAGAAGAAGAACAATTCGTCACAAGGGAGCAATGGCCGGCCAGCACAGCTGTCACAGCCGTCATCAACAGGCCTACAGCCCACACAATACACCCTCTCCACCCACCTCCAAACCTACCTCCGCCAGAACCAGATTGCCAACCATAGGTCGTCCTCGGCATGGGCGGCCGCTGTTTCGGTTGCAGGGAATATTGTGTCCAATGCGATCAACCGGGCCAAGAAGAACGAGATGACCATCGACCCGTTGCGGGCAGTGGCCAAGGAGATGAAGTTCCTGATCGGTGACGTGCGCAAGCTGCTGGGTTCCGGCCACCCGTCGCTCGACCGCGCGGCCAAATATTACACGCAGGCTGAGGGCAAGCACATGCGGCCTCTGATTGTGCTGCTCATGTCCCGTGCTACATACCTGTGCCCCAAGGCGCCGCAGCTGCAGCCCGTCTATGTGCAGTCGCAACAGCAGCAGCAGCAGCAGCCCCTCCAAGCATCTGCCGGTGTGGACGTCTCCATCTCACCGCTCAACGTCCTGTCCGACTTTAACCCAGCCTGGGCTACTTCGTCTCCTTTCAACGAACCTTCTCCCTCAGCCTCTTCTTCACCCTCTTCCCCTTCCACTTCTCCCTCGTCCTCAGTCGCCGAAGAGACCAGCATACCCGAGATCCTGCCCTCGCAGCGCCGCCTCGCCGAGATCACTGAGCTCATCCACACAGCCTCGCTGCTCCACGACGACGTCATCGACCACTCCGAGTCCCGCCGCGGCGCACCCTCGGCCAATCTCGAGTTTGGCAACAAGATGGCCGTTTTGGCTGGTGATTTCCTGCTGGGCCGCGCCTCTGTAGCCCTTGCTCGTTTGCGTAACGCTGAGGTCGTCGAACTTCTCGCCACCGTCATTGCCAACCTGGTCGAGGGCGAATTCATGCAGCTCAAGAATACCGCCAGCGATGAGAAGCACCCCGTCTGGAGCGAGGCCACTCTCCAGTACTACCTCCAAAAGACGTACCTCAAGACCGCCTCGCTCATCAGCAAGAGCTGCCGCGCTGCCGCGTTGCTGGGTGGCGTTGACAACCAGACCGTTGAGGCCGCCTACCTCTACGGCAAGAACCTGGGCCTTGCCTTCCAGCTCGTCGACGACATGCTTGACTACACGCGCTCGGCCAAGGAGCTGGGCAAGCCGGCCGGTGCCGACCTGGAGCTGGGTCTGGCGACAGCGCCGCTGCTCTTTGCCTGGCGCGACCGGCCGGAGCTGGGCGCGCTCGTCGGCCGCAAGTTCAACCAGCCGGGCGATGCAGAGAAGGTAAGCTTCCCCGTTATTTGACTTATTTTATTTTATTTCCACTCAAGAGCCAATACTAACCCATTCGATAGGCACGCGAAATTGTCCTTTCCACGGACGGTATCGAGCAGACTCGCATACTGGCGCAGGACTACGTTGAGCAGGCTATTGCGTCTATTGCTGCATTCCCACCGAGCGAGGCCAAGGACGGGCTCGTTGAGATGGCCCTCAAGACGCTTAAGCGGCAGAAGTAGATAGCCCTAGGATGCACGTTGATGAGCACGAAATTAGGGATGGGCCTCGGGCCCTTGGTCTGTACGATAGGAGCAACAGCCTTTTGGTGGGAGTGTGAAGAGACAAGAAAACGACAAAACGACAAAACGACACACATTGCATGGGATACATATTTTCCGAGGATAGAGTGCGGATGACAAGTGAAGCGTCTGAAGACGCAGCGTGGTCTTCTCTTTTTTCTGTATATACGACAGGATGCGGTGGGCGGAGAAAGGGACACAAAGTCATGCAAGAGAAGACGAGGGCGTTGGCCACTATGATGTCTTCTTTTTGGTTATTATGTTTTATATAGACAAACCGCTCATACATCAATATGAATTTACCTGTTTACCATGATTGTTAGAAAAATAGAGGGAGTATGCCCAAAGCAGGAAGTGCAGGCGAGGTGCCCTCACAGGGTCGCAATGTGACGTGTTGTTATTCATTCATTTTCTTCTTTCCTCTCGTAAGGGAAAACTAAACAGCCAATGGCATAACAAAGAATCACAGAACAAAAACACACCTGGATTCGAGTCTGCCATTTCCTATTTGCTACCATCAGTGCCATGCATGAATTGCATGTGCCCTGCATTGTCCGCTTTACCTTTACCATCCAGTTGACTCTTTTTTCTCTGCCTGGCGCTCGATCCAAATTCTGAACTGGCGTATACCGGCGGACCATAAACTATCGGCGATGTCGGCTGGAAGCAAAAATCAAATGTGAGGGATCGAAAGGGATCAACCCAGTGAGCCAACAAAAATAAGAACTGCAAACCCTGGACTGGTCTTTGTGCATTGTTGGTCAAGGGAGGCCTAGAAGACGGCGTTCTGTTCTCATTAGGTAAATTAGGAGGGCCTAAAAGCAATGGGCAAGGCACGAGTCAAGGTGTCCGAGAGTATCGATCGAGTAATGGGAAATGGCAGGGTCACGAGAACAACAAAAAATAAGACAGCAACAGGAGTCAGCAGGTTTTCCAATGCCGACTTCTTTTGAATTTCTCTCGGCCGATTTTGTTGCATCTAAAAATTTGACACAAAAAGGATCAATGGAAGGAAAAGACAAGCCGAGGAATATTCAAAATCCTGGAAATAACTGCGAAGATCGTGGCTGGGAAATAAAAACCTGTAAAACTGAGTGAATGCGGCAGGGAGACAAACAGGACGGGGCAACAAAAAAGGACGATGATCGAGTAACGAGAAAAACTTTCTCAAAGAGGAGCCCGAAAGGCTTCACAAACTCGCTGAAATAGGCAATTCATTACTCGATGGGATTCTCACAGCGGCGCCTTCCTCCCTAGGCCGACTGGCCGCTCCTGCGCTTGACTGCTCCTACTGGCCACTGGCTACCGTTTACTCGATTGTTATTCGATCGTTACTTCCCGTGTTACTCGATCAAAACCCTAAAGAGGAAAGGGCGATCAACGGCAACTCGGCCCTCGCTCTGAATGCCACTGAAATACAAAGTTCTCGCCCGACAGGCTCTATTTTAGTCCTTGGTGCGAGAAAGAGGACAAAAGACACAAGCGCAAGGTCGGGATAATTAGGGTACTATTGGTGGCTTTGGTTGTTATTGTGGCACTGTTGACGGGTTTTCTGGCCGCGTTCTGGTATTTTCTAGCGCTCCTTGCTGAAATTTCGGTGTGCAAGCGCTTGAATATGCCAGAAATTAGAACAATTTAGCAGTCTGGAGCCAGTCTGATGGCAAAGAAGCGGCGACCTCCTAGCGCATTTTGGACCGCACGTGCTTGTGCCACCATCATTTGCAGTGTCTTTCAACCATTTTTGGGGCAGGAGTCGGCCAAAGCCGATGAAATGTGTTCCTGCCTGCAACATTCTGTGCCTATGCCTCTGCCTATGCCTTCCGAAATCAGTACCATCAACCCCTCACCGTTCCTCCCCTTGCCTGTTATCCCCCCTCCTCGCCCTCCCATTACGTATTTCGCAGTCTGACGAGTTGTCGTCAATTCTTTTGATGCCCTGTCGATCGACGGACGAGAACAATTCGGCAGGAGACGTTACAATGGTCTTTTTGGTCTGGATGGAATGATGGTCGCTGCGAAAGAACAAAAAAAAAAAAAAGAGGGGAACCCTGATAAGGAAAGAGCAGGGACTAACACAGCACCCACCACCAAATCAAAGGAAGGAGCGACACAAGTATCTTTCCACCGACCCCTCACTCAAGAATACACTGATAAGCCCCAACAACTTTAGATTCTGGGAGTGCGCGGAGAATGCAAATCCACACACACATCGCGTTTGCCCGCGGGCTACTGAGTAGTTCCAGTTGCCGTTTTGCCAATGAGCACTTTCTGTCCCTGTCACTGCCGGCGGCCCAAGAAACACGAAAAGTTGCCACTATCACGATCCGCAGCTAGATAGGGAACCGTCGGGACTGGAGCCGTTCATGAAGGTACGGATGGTGTGCATGAGGCATGCCAAAGCCCATGCAAAAGCATGTCAATAACGAGCGCCGCAGCCGTCAAAGATGGCCCTCGTGTGTCGTATAACTCGCGGTTTGCGCGCAAGAGAACGGATCTCGCCCGCGTAGTTCGTCTTGGGCCCGCCGGAGGAGCGTAAGAAAAGGGAAAGAGCGACTAAGAACTGAGGGTGAAGTAAGGCCCGCCGGCTCGGCGCAGCCAAGAGCGTCTCCTTCCCAAAACCGCACCAAATAATCTCCAGAGAGCGGGCCCTCCTTCCTCGCTCGCGTTGTCGTTGTGGCGGAGGAGGACCCGTCCGCTAGCTTCAGTTTCGATGTTGGGCTCTCTTTCCTTTATTTCCTGTTCCCTCTTTTGGTGTGCTCTTGTCTCTCGGCGTCTCTTGATGGGTCCCCTTTCCCTTTCGTTTGTTTCCTTTCCCTTTGTTCCTTAAAGGGCAGCCGTTGCCCACCCCGGGTCCTTTCCGTTTTGAATACTCTCGTCCCTTCCGGCACTCTCTCTCAAATCTAATCACTCGACTCTCTTTAGTCTCCAGACTTTCTTTCTTTTAACCTCACGTCTATCGCTCAACAATCCTTATCGGCCGTCTGGCACGCACATACCCGCCGCACACCACCACCACAACACATCCTTATCTCTCGGCCTCACCACCACACATCTCTCGCTGTCGTCCCCAGAGATAAGCCCTGCATTCAAGCGAAAGTCGATCTGCCCGCAAAAACAAAGCCTTTTGGATCTCCTATTCATCTATTCCCTTTCATAGCCTTCTCTCCCGTCCCTCTCTCCTGCACTCCCACCTTATCCTCGTATCTACCCCGGCGTGCCTACCCCGGATCTTGGATATACCGCGTGCACGTCCTCTCCTTCCCCAGATTCTCCTCAGATCGCCCTTGCTTCTGCATCGGGTAAAGCTTAATCGTAACCACAAGAGTGGTTATCACAACCGTTTCTCGTTCCCTCTCTCACCTACCACCATGATACCCTCAGTCCAGGTTGAGGCTCCCAGCCAGGAGCCGCAGCTGGTCGTCCTCGCTTCCACACGCGCCGTCCTCACTCTGCCGGACAACTCTCTCATTCTCTCGCCCGCCACCATCTCCATCTCTCCTCAGACCGGCACCATTGTGTCCATCTCCCGCGAAGTCCTGCCCGCCTCTGCCTTCCCTGCCAACACCCACTATGTCGACTACTCGCCAAACGTGCTGATGCCAGGTCTTGTCGACGCCCATGTGCACCTCAACGAGCCCGGCCGCACCGAGTGGGAGGGCTTCTATACCGGCACGCGTGCTGCCGCATCTGGCGGTGTCACCACCGTCGTCGACATGCCGCTCAACGCCATCCCGCCCACCACCACACTCAACGGCTTCAAGGAGAAGCTGGCCGCCAGCCAGGGCCAGCTGTGGGTTGATGTCGGCTTCTATGGCGGTATCGTCCCCGGCAACGCCGACGAGCTTCTACCCCTGGTCGAGGCCGGTGTTCGTGGGTTTAAGGGTTTCCTGATCCACTCCGGCGTCGACGAGTTCCCGGCCGTGTCCGCCAAGGACATCTCGCTGGCAATGGAGACTCTCAAGGACGCCGACACGACGCTCATGTTCCACGCCGAGATGCTGCCACCTATTGCCGACTCCGTTGGAGACGCCGTCCAGACTTCGGAACCGCCACTTGCGCCCAAGGGTGCCCTCGAGGCCTACAACACTTTCTTGGAAAGCCGGCCGCCCGTGTTCGAGACGTGCGCCATTGAGGAAATTGTGTGCCTCGCACCCGCGGCTCCCAAGCTGCACCTCCACATTGTCCACCTGTCCGCCACTGAATGCATCCCCATTCTGCGCGCTGCCCGCGACAACGGCATCAACATCACTGCCGAGACCTGCTTCCACTACCTGGGCCTCGCCTCGGACGGTATTGAGGACGGTGACACCCGCCACAAGTGCTGCCCGCCCATTCGCAGCCAAATCAACCAGGATGGTCTGTGGGAGGAGCTGGGTCGCCCGGACAGCGTTATCAAGACTGTTGTGTCCGACCACTCTCCCTGCACGCCCGACCTGAAGCTGCTGCCCGGTCACCTGGCGGCTCCTGCTCCTCGTGCTGTTGCCGCGCTGCAAGTCGAGAACGCCGCGCCCAGCATGCGCCACTCAGACTCGGGTGTTGACATGACGCTTCCCGACGCCGACACAAAGATCGAGCCGGCATCGACCCCGACCGACGAGGCTATTTCGGTCACTCCTCCTCCTACTACCCCGGCCACTGCTGCCGTTTCTGCCGCCGAGGAGGAGCTCGCCAAGATGGCCGCCACCGACACGCGCGGCGACTTCTTTGCCGCCTGGGGCGGTATCTCGTCTGTCGGTCTGGGCCTGCCCATCATGTACTCAGCTGCCCAGGCCCGCCGTGCCGCTGCCGAGGCCGGTGCCGATACCCTCGACGACCACACCCACCACCAGTGCGCCGATGTCGACTGCGACGACGTGGCCCCTGCCAAGACTTCGCTGCCCACCATTGTCGATATTGTCCGCCTCTGCTCGCAGGCCACGGCCGAGCAGATCGGTCTGTCGCACCGCAAGGGCGGTCTGCGCGTCGGCCTCGATGCCGATGTCTGCGTCTTCGACGATGCCATGCAGTGGACATTCACCCAGGGCGACATGCGCTGGAAGAACCGCTGCTCGCCGTGGGAGGGCCACACCTTTGAGGGCCGCGTGCGTGCCACATGGCTGCGTGGCCAGCCCATCTTCGCTCTCGGCGGCGACAACGACGGCTTTGTCGGCGGCCGCCCCGTTGGTGCGCCTCTGGTCGAGAAGCGCGGTGCCGCACAGGAGGTGAAGGCGTGAATGAAAAAGAAACGAAAATTGAAAAAAAAAAAAAAAAAATTGGAAACGAGAAACAAGAGGAGGGATTGGAACGCGATGATATCCAAAACATCTATACCATGTTTGCTCATTGTTGTGGGTGGGGAGGGGTTCCACCATTATATCTCGCCAGCTTTTAAGCGATGATTTATTTCACATATTTGCATATTGCGTTCTGCACCTAGCTATTTATTTTTTCGCATTTTTTCCAAGATAGTCACGCCTTATGATATGAATTTAATTTTGAAATCAAATAAAAATAAATAATATTCAAATTCAATCAAAATTGAATGGGGAAAAAACGTGCAACGCTATAAGTAGGATATAAAATCAACACTGGTGACAATTGGCCTCGCTAGGAAAACATAAGCATAAAAACATCAAACATGCGACGAGAAGAAATCGTACTGAGCATATCACCGGTAAAGAGGTGTGCAACACAGGAAAAAGAAATGGCCCAACAAGAACACCAACATGGATCAAACTAGTATCCAAGATATAACCATAGCCAAAGACCAAAAAGCCTGCCAGTCCTTCCCCTACCATCCCATGCCCATCCAAGTAGTCCAATATAAGTAATGAGAAAGTCCTGGCCCAATTGTTTTGCCGCCGAGGTTCCTGCAACTTGGTTCCAGCCTTGTCGAGAAGTTGAGGTGTGGAAGAGAAATAGAGAAGTAGCAAAAGGGAAAAAAAAAACAAAGTAGCAGAGTATTGAAACTTGAGATCAACAAGAGCTAGAAGTGAAATAAATAAAAAGGGTAAATAAAACAAAAAGGGTGACATTTTGGGGTATAGCGGCCAAAAAGTTGGCTGGGGGTGGGATGTCAATAAGAAACGAAAAAAGGGAGGGGGAGACGAATTGAACAGAACGAAAATAAATATAAATCAAAACATTGGAGAAAGAATCATCTAAGCGCCGAGGCAAGAAATTTGAGACGCTCAGAAAAGGTGCCGGATGTTGAGGCTGTTTGCAACAGCTTGCCAGTCCCAAGAGCTCAAGAAGTCGCCCATCTCAATTAGACGCCAGACCTCGTTGAGAAGTTCCTGGGCCTTGAACGTGTTGCGCATTCCCGTGTATCCGTGGATGACACGAATTGCATTGCGAATACGCTCCTGCTCTTCAGGTGAGTGGCAGGACGTGCCGATGATGACGCACGGAACCAAGAGAAGCGCCTGAACTGGGTCGCTTGGCAGGAAGCTTTCCAGGATCTTGAGCGAGTTGTCGACCACATTTATAATTCCAGGTTCGAGATTCGATGGGCGACGGATGGGGGGTGGCGATGACCGTATGTCGCTCGAGCTTGTCTGTTTCGGGCCAAACAGTCCGGACGTTGCGTTCAGGAAGGGCCGGCTTTCGCCTGAAATGCTTGGGTTGGCAATCGAATGACGACGAGGGTTGTTGAAATGGTTCTCCTGGGGAACCATGGCTTCGAGTCTCGGCGAGGGCGATGATGCACAACTAGCAGCTGCAGACTGAGGAGGCGACTCAGTAATCGGTGCACCAGTCCGCGAGTTGAACGATTTCGACATTGACGCAGCCGAATACACTGACGTTGGCGGACAGATTGTCGTCTTGAGATACAGCCATGCCATTTGCTTGTACAGCAGAGTGACGTTATGACGACTGTCACCTTGAGGCCATTCGGGTGCCCATTGATTAATCTGCTCCTCGATATCAGAGGCGCTGTACAGACTCTCATAGTCTACCCGCGGGTCGGCGTTGCATTCAATTCGTGCCCGGATGCGGTTGCGAATAGTCGTGATCTGTGAAAGGAAGGTGAAGAGGCCATCTGCAATGCCGATTAAACGGGGTTGCTGAATCGGCGCCGTCGGTTTCCAATCATCCGAAACAAGGCGCTTGGCTGGCGGGCTCGGGTAGTACACCAAATCGTCCGCGAAGATGTGGTAGTAAAAGATCTCAGCGATGAAGGCATGGAATGCGTCGTCCTTGGGCGGGTTGTTCTGGATCAGGTAGAGAAAGGCCTCGTAATGGAGACGCTGTGTCCCGCTGTTGTCTCCTTCGGCAAGGGGCTCGAGAATCAGACAGAGCATTTGTCCGTAGCGGGCGGCCAAGACGTTGCCCATATCGGCAGCATTGATCTCGTCGTTCCCCATCCCCTCGCGCAGTGCCTTGACGGCCTCATTGTTGTGGAAATCGCCCCGGCGTTGCAGTGAGTCGACAGTAACCTTGGTGTTTCGGCGGAGAATCTTGGCTCCATATGGCGTCTCATAGTCCAGATGCCGGCTGGCAAGCGAAAGGAGTGAGTGCATCATGCCCTCGTGATTCGATGCGACAGGCACAAGCATGTCTCGGAATGCATTCGTACGTTCGCCCTCGACGGTAAAGACAGCGCTGAGATGGACATTGTAGTGTCTCCAGAAAACACGATCTTCGGTTGTTTCAAGGCCGGTGAAAATAGGCTGCATGGTGATCACCGGGAAGCTTTGATTCTTCAGAAGTTCTGCCGTTATTGTGAGTATGTGCCAAATGGAGACAATTGAAAATAGCAAAAGCAAGAGAACATACCTTCTTCAGCCTTTTCTTTTCCACTCTTCCAAATCTGTTTTTCAGGATAGCCTTCACAGACGACGGCGTTCTTCTGGCAGTTCATACCTAACGGGGTAAGATGTCAATGCCCACAGATTACAACAGCGTTGGGAGTTTCACAGTGAAGACAATGGGCTGACTTACATCTTGGCTTCGCCTCGTCACACTTCTTCTTGCGCTTTCTGCAAGTCACACATCCGGTCTTTGACCGGCCTTTTGCAATTTTTCCAGGGGCAGTGGGCGCCGTTGGCACTATGCTGAGCTTCCGAGGACGTCCTCTAGGACGCTTAACCTTTGCGCTGGCTGTGGTAGTAGTGGTTTCAATCGGGCCAGGGTTCGCGGGTGCTTCTTCGAGGTCGTCAAGACAGAAGTTGTCCTCTTCCATTGGCTCGATTTTTGGAATGATAAGGTCATCGCCGATTTCCACTTCCCATTGCATCTCGTCGGTGGGGTTGGGATGACCGTGCATGGCATCATCGTAGTGGGAATGCCCATTAGCGAGGCTGTCGTGGGCATCGCCACCGGTATGAGAATGGTCGTGGCCGTCGGCACACACATCTCTTGGTTCAGAGTTGGAAGAAGGCGAAGTCGAGTTCTCGAGGGTTGGTGAGGACAACGATGTGGAGTTGTCCAAGGCCGGTGCCGACGACAGACTGGTCGACGCGGTCAAGGGGTAAGGGTCGACATCTGTAACGGCGCCGGGGATATCGACACCAATACTGATGGGTGAAAGCTGGCCTGCAGTCAGATGCGAGGCAGCTGAGATCTCGGAAAAGCCGCTGGAGGTAGAATCCGTTCTGATCCACGAGGTGGACCGCAGGGGGACATCTGAGGCATGGTTGTCATCACGGCTGTCATCTGATTCCATGGCATGAACGTCCGACCAGGTTGAGTCGGCGTCGCCCGACGTAACCGGCAAAGGTTGATACATAGCTCGTCACTAACGACTGCATGCCAGGAGGGACGAGGTAAAGAGGTGTTCGTGGGAAGCAAGAGACAGTTCTTTTAAAGAGCTCAAATAGGAAGCCAGTGTGACGGGAGGGAGAAAGGAGGAGGCGAACGGAGAGACGTAGGCAAAAGCCCCGGGCCTGGTCTGAAGGTGTCAAAGGATAGAGACAAGGAAAGGGGCGGGTAGAGGATAGAAGTATGCCTGTCTGAGAACGACCTGTGCGGCTTGGTGTGTCGATCAGATATCTTTACCTCACAGCCAAACCAAATATAGGCAGGCTAATGATTGTGCATGGAATGTGGAGAAAGCTGAGAGAAGTGGGATATGACAAAAGCAAGAGAGCTTAAATGGCGATGAGGGGCGCGGTTTGGCTTGTTTCTATGTAACCGGGTGATGAAAGAACGGGGACAGTGGGAATGAAGAGGGTGGGGAGGAGAGAAAAAAGTAGGAAAAAGGAAAGGAGGCGCGGGGGAAATCGATGGGAAAAGATACACAAAACTCGTGGGCTGGCCGTGGTGGCCGAGTAGGGGCACCGGCGGATGAATGAGAGATGGAAGAAGGAGAAGGCGAAGACGACTGAATAAAAGGAAGTCTGTGAGACAGGGGGAAGAGGGGATGGCGGCTGACGTTGGGAAGTCGGTGCGACGATCGGAGAAGGTGACTTTTTGAAAGAAGGCAAGAAGAACAAAAGTTGCCCAACACGAGAACACACACTGCGTCGTAGGATGCACGCAGGAGACGTGTGTGGTGTCTAGAGTCAATGGCTATGGCCGGTGGTTGTGGTAGGAGAAGACAAGAGTTAGTTCCTAGCCTTGTTTTGGGGGCGAGGCATTTCGAGATCTAGTATTGGCGAATGCAGCGGGTGTAAAGCGGGCTATTGATGCAGGGGAACTGTTTTCTTGCTGGGCGGAGAAGCAATTGGCTCTCTTGATGGATTATTTGTATCTTCTGGTTGGAATTGCTAGATTCTGAAGCAGAGAAGGGCCGCTGAGACTGGTGAAAAGTGGCGGCGAACAACCGGGCGAGAATAGTCCACAGTATCGACAAGAAAAGCTCGGGGCTCTTTAGCTGGAAGACGGAGAAACAAAATAGGGTGACGGGCCAATGTACGGATCAGGCGCGGGGAGTTATGTCTGAGGGTAACGAGCTGAGATGGGATGTTGGCCTTGGACGAGAAGAGACGAGAAGAGGGGTGAGAAACGACAAGCGAACAATGGAACGAGGAGACTCGGCGAGGGCGGGAAGAAAAAGAAAGAAAACAGCGCGGTCTGGAAGACCGGGAGAAGAAAAGTATCGTGAGAGCTGGATGGTGGTCGGAAGAGGCCCTGGCAAGACGAGGCAGGCGTGCATCAGTTTGGTGAGGGCCAGAGAGTGCGGCGTTTCTCGGTTGCAACCACTCCCTCCGTCGGCTGTGTAAGCTCAGAGAGGCCTAGGGTGGAAGTGGAGGCATATGTCGTCCAAGAGAACGAGACAAGAGACGAGGGCACGATGAGAGGAGAGAAACCAAAGAGACAGGGAGGGAAAAAAAAGGGTGTGAAGGCAAGACTAGAAGTGGGGCCAAGAGGGTGGTGTGGGGGAAGACGATTTGAGTAGAACGCGACAGAGACGAGGAGACAAGGACGAGGCGGACCAAAAAAAGACGAGGACGGCCGCGAACAGAGATGGGTTGTGCAGTGGTGTGGGTGTGATGCAAATGCGCGAGGCAATAATGACCTGAAGCGAGGACTGGAAGACTGGAAGGGTTGGGGAGGCTTGGGTGAGACTATGAGCATGAGAAGACGAGAAGATGAAAGGTCTGGGAGAATGGATGTGGTTTTGTCGTGGTGACTTGAGTGGGGGTTCAATGGGTAGAAGGAAAGGAGGGAAGGAACGAGTGGTAGGAGGGCCGGAGAGGAGAAATATACGGAGTAACTGGACACGGCAGGGACGAACGAGTCGTTACGAAGACAAACACAGGAACATTCGTCATAGGAGCACAGAGGCAGGAAGGTGCGAGTCGGGCCCGTTGTCGCCGGTAACAATGAGTGGGATGCGAAGGAGCAGCTCGAGGAAGGAGCATTGGAGCCACAGCCAACGAGGAAGGCTCCAGGTCGACTGACGACTAATACATCGTGCAAATACGCCGTAATAATACGTGTAATGCACCGGACATGCAGGGACAATGGGCACGCTCTCTGTGTGCATTTTAGAAGGCGCGACCGGATACAACAGAACAGAACCAGCGCGTGCAACGACGAGAAACCGGGCAGAAGAGGCAGAGAGAAAGACAAGACCAGAGGAGACATGGGAAAATAGCGAAAGGAGGCAGAAGCGACCAGGGTCGGGCTTGGCTGCATGGTCCAAGTTGCATCTCGCGGGTTCTGCTCGCGAGCTAGCGGCAGGTGCATTGGGGGTGGAGGAGGGGGGAGGATTGCCCTTTTTTGTCTGTGAGCTGACGCGCAGCTCGTTCAAAAGATACATGTCCCCGGGTCATTATTATGGAGCAAGGCGTGCGATGCTGTGAGAATAGAACACGAGAACAGAAGGGGCTTGTCCCGACAATGACCTTGCCTGGACTTACGACGGACGGGTTGCGGCTTTGCGGCCTATGCAGAGTCGGGCTGAGCTCCGTAGTCGTACGTCAAGTGTTGCAGACAAAATGCCTCGCAATTGCCTGTTCTGACTGTCCAGGCTGTTGGCTGTTATTTCAGCATCGTGTGTGTAAGACTTTGGCTCCTTCTCTTTCACGGAGTACGGAGTACTCTCTTTTCCCTTGTGCCTTCTGTCCCCTTCTCGCCGAAGGTGGCTGTTGCTGTCTGGTGATTCGAATCACTCAGTTCAGGCAAGCGCAACCACTTCACTCTTTCCCACTATGGCCCGATCCATTGATGGTCCAACAGACAAAGAAGGTCGTGGGTCGAGGGCCGTTCCTTCCTTGCCTAGCTCTAAATACGAGCGCCATGGGGCGCTATTGCTGACGGTGCGCTACTTCCCAGTGCTTGCCTGGCCCCCAAGCTAGATTTTCGTGCACATACACACACGCGATGGTCATCATACTGGGTGCTCCGTAGCTCCTTCCGCATTCATGAATAGTCGCCGGCGACCTTTTCCTTCCACTTGAGAACCTGGAACACTGTTGTTCTGCTTTGTTTTGCCCCCTTCTCTTTTGTTCCCACTTCTATTTTTCTTCTCCGTTTCTCTCCACAAACATTTCCAGTGTCACCGATTGAATTGGATCTTGGTACCCCTTACTCTCGTCAGCCTCGCCTCATAGTTCTCTGAACCACACAGCATTTCTGCCATCGGTCTCCTTACTTCTACTTTTCAGACCCACAGCCATGAACAATCGATCTTTCAACTATGCCTCCACTCGTCTCCTTACTTCGACAAAGGCCGTTTTCATTCTCGTCGGTCTCTTTCAATATTTCCACTTGCCAAATCTAGTCTGCCCACACGCCGCCGTTCTAACTGATCATCCAGCCGCTGTACATCAGCCCGCTCGACGCCTCTTCAAGCTTTGCCTATCCGGGTTTAGACCCTGTGCAAGAACAAACAACCAACCTCCAACAATCGACAGAAAAGGTGTGGTGGCAGGGACAGCAGGGGCACAAAGGTGATACGTGCACCGGCCTTGGGGTGACGGGAAGCACGCTGCAGAGAGGGATTGCTTTCAGGGTCACCATCAAGATGCAGGGTTAGTGAGGGGCCATTTCGCCATGAGGGCCCGCCTTGAGTACAACCAAGGCCAAATCTGCTGCAGAACAAGGAGCAATCCACCAGCTCCATTAATTCATGGACAATTTCCACTGGACCAGTGGAATTTTCCAGGAGCAAATAGCAGTTTGGCTGATATCGCTCCTGAGATACACATCAGAGTCTGTAAGCTCCACCCACAAAATACGTGTTAACTGACCCGCTCCTAAGATCACCACTGGCAAGATCTGAGAGTATTATGCAGCGCTTTGCCCAGATTTCCCCTTTTCTTTTCTGGCTATTCACCGACACTGTTTGTGATAGAGAAGACGTTTTCATCGAAGCCATCTTTTCGGTCATGTTCTACGGAGTACCGTGCTTCCTTTTCATGGGCTCCTCAGGCTCATGAAAATGTTGGCGAACAGGAAACGGCCGAACAGCATGTTCGACGCAGTGTAACACGAGACTGGCCACCTCCAGGCATTGCATGGAAGACAACGAAGAAGCACGCCCATTGGCGCCTGGCTTACCAGCGGCGAATCCAATGAAAGACAGATGTTTTCATGCTTGAGCCGGTGTGAGCCTTTTCTTGTTTTGTTAATTGCCCGACAGTGCTACCTCAAGAAGTTCAACTGCCTTACGAGGGAACGAAGAACTCCACAGTGTACCATATTTTGGTCTGACCAGGCCTCTGTAAGTTAACCCGCCTTCATTTTAACCGCATCCAACCAATAATGAGTGTGGACGGAGTGCTTTTTGTTGGAGCACAAAAGATAAGGCTTAAACTGATCACTTTATTACAGTTCCACATCAAAAGACGAGGCCGAGGCACGAGCCCTGTTATCATATCATATTGGTTGTTGGAATGGCACCGTTTCCACTTCAACTCAATGCGGGCAGTGTGGCATGTTGGACGTTGTCCACGATGTTCACCACAGACTGCGACAGGACGCCACAAGCTCGCAGTTTTTGAGTAGGATAAAGGGAAGGGCGAAAACCCATACTTCATTTTCAGTGTGGGCTTTGGCCGTCAAACAAGAGATTTGATACCTCTATGTACACTATCTGCTCTGAACAGCCTAAAAGCTTTGCGGCCTGGCACCAAAAGCACAAGGCCCCTACACCACCAATCACAACAATGCGACCTTGCTGACAGGCTACCTCAATGGCGACCAAGGGAGCCGTACGACGGAACAGGAAATACAGCATCTGCCACTGAACTCCGCATGTTCCGTGCCTTGATCATATATCATTTCTGCAAGAGACCGAAAACGCCGGAGTTCTTTCATGAGACAAGAAGTCTACGAGCGCCAACAATTGACTCTGTTTCGTGACGACGCCGTTGTCTTGCGTGAGACACGCAATCAATCAGAAAGACCAGGAATTGATATCTTCTTGACAAGACCAGCCAGAGTTCCATCTACTGCTACCTCCGTCTTCGGACTGGTCATGGCTGTATTCGGTTATGAGGACTGCCTGCTATCTGCAAGCCAATACTCATGGGTTGGTCTAGGCCAGCCTCGTTGATGCCCCAACAGATGGCAACGGGACATCTCGCTTCTACCTCGATTGCAATGTCTTTTCACAGCAAAGAATTGAAACAATAAGCACCGTCCACGTGGTAAAAATACTGCGTACGATTTCAACGGAGACCATTCTGCACCAAAGACAATGTTCAGGATATTGCTAGGGGATATTCTAGAAAACGGAGCCCTATTCGACAGATCAGTCCTGCCCCATGTTCCCACGAATATTTTTCCCTTTGTTTTTGGCAAGAGGCGTCTCTGAGTGGTTCAGTCCTACCTGGCGAGTTGCCTTGAACTCATTTGAGAGCTGCAGGGTTTTGTCAACTGCTGACCTATTACGAGTATCTTTCGGGTCGACGGGCAGGGCCTCTGGATCGATTTCAAATGGTCCTTCCGAAGCGTGGGGGCGCCACCAATATTGGATTTAGTCTAACCCCTCACAGTAGTCGCAGTCCCAGATTCTCTCTTCTCCTTACGTAGCTTCATGTCGCATGCGTGTTAGTCGACAAGGTCAGCCAAGTCAAGGTGCCAGCTCGCCCCATGCGGAATACGGAGTACGGAGCTCCCAGAGTTGACTCCTGTGCACCATGATGTACTCAAATAAGTGCATTTGACGTACAAACGGAGAGCTGTCGGCTGGGCTGTCCATTCAGACACGAACCAGCGCAATTGTTCCGCCACCGAAGATTTTCCCATCCACACACGATGCGAACCCCCCAATGGATAAGTAAGTGAGCAAGGTTGCAGATGTCGTTCCAGACCCCACACAGACACTTTGATTCTCGCTTGACGTCCGGACGGGAAAGAATGGGGATGGGACGCAAGTGCGTTGTTCCTTTGCTCAGCTTTTGCTCAGTATCTTTTTTTCTTCTTTCTCATCTGGCCTGCGTCCGTTTCTGTGACATGCAGCCAGGTCTAATCAAGAGGCGGGGAAGAATGGCTCCACCGAAGACAGCTTGCGTTATGTATTGAACGCCATTTGTGTTCCTTTGTTGATCTGCACCTGGATGCTACGGTGCTACGGTTATGCATCCTTCCCACCTTGCATCAACATCTTTCGTCGAGTTTTTGTCACCGTCTCATCGCGTTTCTTTTCCCCATTGCATGTTTGTTATTGCAGTCATTTGAGCGCTTCTGCGAGAAAAGAACCCCTTCAGCCAGTGCGCTCCTCGGAGAAGTAGCAAGGCAAATGGTGAGAAAGGCGAGTGGCTTTGTTAAGTTTCCTTGTCTCATGGCACGGAAGAGCAGCACTGGTTGCATGCCCCAGGCCCGCTACTTTTTCCACTTTTACATGAGTACACCACCGAGAACCCTCAACACTAACAACCAAGGTATTGAAGAGCAGGGTCTATGATCTCCTGGTACCTTTCCTGTTGGCCTCGACTTTATTTTTGCTTTGAAAGTCTAATGCATGTTTTATGTTTTCATTCTCCTTTCATCAAGCTCAATCTACCATGTAAATTACTGACATTTGGCGAAATAGGTTCTGGCAGCGCTGCTTCTTCTTGCCTACTTCATTGTATCTCTGTGCGGAGTATGTCGTACACACCTCTCGGTTTACCAAAAAGGGCAACCCTACCCAAATGCAGCAATTTGCATCCAGCCATAGTGATTCAACAGCTCCAGGTACTGAACCGTGCAGGCGCATCACTTTGTGTTCAGTGGAGTGCCATTTCCCCTCCATTCCCGGCACAACTCAACCAGGCAAACCCCTGCTCCCTGCTGCAGGCCCCAACCAGCCACTCACAGACCGCACCTTACAAGCCTCCGACATGATTGATGCAACCATTTCCGGGTCGGTTTTGCCTGAAAGAAACTTGCACATTCTGGTATTGCAAGCAAGGGGGGTGAAGAGGGAGACAGGGAGAGAGTCTGTCTCTTGACCGCATCATAACCACGATGCAAGCTCCCGCCATTTAGCGGCTTGGTTGAGTGTCATCCTTTTCGCCGTTTTAGTGCAGCGTGCAAAGTGCCTGTCTACGGAGTACACGGCCAGTCCCGTACACGCGCAAGGCAGTATTTGAGCCATCCCGTCTACAGACATTGAAGCAAGTGGTCTGGCCTGGCCCATGCACCGTGCCTTGTTTGCATGCTACTCTGCACAGATGCAGGGCAGAAGGCATACCGCTTTTTATGAGATGCGCGCGGATCAAAAAGAATGGGATGAAGGGAGGGAAAAGGCACATCCCGCACTGGCGAGATGAACAGACAAAAAAGGAAGCAAAGACCGCTGGACAATAAAAAAAAAAGAGAAAGAGAACGAAAAAGAAGGGCCAAAAGAAAATCGGCCCGCTCTCGTTTCGAGCTTTGGGCGAGGGTCACTGCCGCGTATCGTCACTTTAACAGCCGCTTCTCGCAACATCAACTGCGACTTTGACAGCAACGTGGATGCTTTGGTTTATCGACCTCACAACGTCCGCGCACATGGACGACTCAAGCCAGGCCGTCTATCCAGCTTGGCGCTTCGAGATTCACTGTCTCCTTTTGCGATTTTATTATTTTCATTCCTCCTTTCCTTAGGCCTGCCATGCGGGCGGGGGCCCCCCCCCCCCCCCGGGCTATTATTATAAGTAATGTAATAATATTAAATTGTAAAAATAAAAGATAACAAA